>CAAKHC010000934.1:7628-19333 GCA_901007825.1 Macroramphosus scolopax
CATCATCTCCATAAATCACTCTAATTACATCAGTGGGAGTGCATGTTGTACTAATGCCAGGGTTGAATGAGAAGTGCACGTGTTAACCTTGACATTATCCTTCTAGTGTGTGTATGGATGTAAATTGTGTGTGTGTGTGTGTGTTCGTTTAAAAGATAGCACAAAGCAAATGGTGGTGGGGACATTGACCTCTGAATGTCAGCAGTGTGTTAGCAGGTTAAATACGAGGTCCCAGCAGAAAGACAGCAGCACACATGTCAGGCTGTACAGACGGAGGATTAAATCAATTGACATTTTGTCAGGAACCTTTTGGGCAGTTATAAGAAGCTGAACAGAGAATTCAGCCTCTGTTAAAACAAAGGAGGAAGGAAAAAAGGACCTATTCTCCCTTTACTGTCGCTGGGAGGAAACTGCAGTCATTTGACTGCCTGCTTGAGCAAAGAGGAACAAGGAAATATTAAAACAGTAACATCCCGCTGACCTCATATCCAGGTCTGTGTGAAGGATGCTCCACCTGCAGTACCTCCACCACCTGAAGCAATTTCATGCTAATGTGAAACAGGATATTTGTAGCTTTGTCATTGTCTCCTTGAGGAAATTCAGTGTCCTACCTGGAGCCCTGAGTATACCTCATAGATTATGAGGGATGTCTGATGTGATCAGATCAGATGTGCCGTGGCCTCAGTAGGATCATTTCCCCCAATGATAACCACATCGCTTAGAACAAAATGAAGCACTGAAGCACAGACTGAACCCCTCTGCATCACCCCGGAGGCATTAAGATAAAGAATTGTTTTCATTTAATGAAAAAGTTTTCTCTCCCATTACGGTGACGGAGAGGAGTGTTGTTCCGCCATCGATCACGTTGTAAATGTGAAGAGGATTTACTGCCTCTCTCATGTGCTTTGATCCATTTAGTGCTCAATCATCATTTTTCAGCAACTCTTCATGATAGTATGTACAGAGACATAACGTTCCTGTATGAGCCGGCACTTGTGGCAAGAATAACTGCCTGCAGCAGAAGCAGCCTGCAGGACCCTCTGGATCATTACGACAGTGTTTGGCTGGATTGATTTCACATTGTTATTCTGTGTGTTCGCAAGACATAAAGTTGTCCAGGAGATGCAGCGCAGACGGTGGCAGGAGCAGTGGCAGGTTTACATGTCTCTCTGTGTGTGTGTGTAGGCTAGTATTATTGATGACTCCATAACATATCACACACGCAACAATTTACATATTTTTCCTGCAGAATGGTTTTGTACTGGAGGGGAGTTGGAACCAAATTGCCAATAAGATTCACACGAACCCAGAAAGCACATGATCAAAGTCACATGATCCAGATGATCCTCCCATGTTTGTCCTCAGTATAGCTTGTTAACCAGTGACATGTGTTACACACATATGGTATAAAAAGCAAGACTGAATTACATATATTGTAAGAACTGCAATTCCCAGAATGCTCTGTGGGGGGGATTGTACAGGGGATGTAGAGAGAGGAAGTGAGTTGTTCCGCAGCCGTTTTGAATGTTCATGTACTATATATGCCATGTGTTTTCTGCAGTTATATGGTGGAGTTTACTGATTGCTTGATTAAGTTTTCTTTCAGAGTTATGTTTGGCTTAAATTGATTTGAATGTAACTGACCCAGCTGCTATAGTGGCAATAGATATGGATGGGTATAGGAACAATGCAGTATGACCCAGGATGGATAGCATACATGCCTATATTCGGTTAGATTTATTTGTTAACAGTGTTTTTTCCACAGGCTTCATTGGTTGCACTGATGTGGATTGTTTAAAACGGGGACGTTTTTTTTTTTCAGAAGGGGGGGAAGTAGTGTAAGAACTGCAATTCCCAGAATGCTCTGTGGGGGGATTGTACAGGGGATGTAGAGCAGGGGTCTTCAACCTTTTTAGCCCAGGGACCCCTTGGATGAGAGAAAAACAGAGCAGGGACCCCCACTTGAAATTCCCCCCCCCCTTTTTTTTTTTAAATATAAGCCTGACTTATAATAACTTTTAAATGTATTTTATTCAGCTTATTTCACTGTATTAACCAATTTCTGACTGTGTAGACTAAATAGATTTCGTCAAAAGTATATTATTATTGCATGTTAATGACATGTTCTTAATCATCTCAATCAAATAATAATAATTAAAAAAAATTAAACTCACATATTTTTTTGGTTAAAATTGCCTTTATTTTATTTTTAAGTTGGCGGACCCCCAGCAGTACCTCCGCGGACCCCCTAGGGGTCGCGGACCCCCGGTTGAAGACCACTGATGTAGAGAGAGGAAGTGAGTTGTTCCTTGGTGTTTTGAGAGCAATAAACCTCATGTTCAGTACGAACTCGTTGGTACGTGATTCTTTATTTACTACTACCCCAAGAACCCGCACGACTACAATAACAAGGTTTACAATATCATTATGTGTGTTAAAGTATCGTAGCGACCCTCAATAAGAGGCTACGAGAGGTCGTTGATGCTTTCATTAACAGAATGTAGCCAACGCCAGAACCACGATCCAAAAACCAAACAGGTCAGCTCCCTCCTGCATGTCTAACTACTTCCGTCTCCAGACCGGAAGAACACCCCACGCTCCTCCTCCAGCTCCATGACATCCCAACAAGATGGTAGAACACAGGTAGTCACATATGTGTGAACCGTCCCATTCACGGACATCCTGGAGCTCCAGTCTTCAAACAACAACTGTTCCTAACGAACTCTCCACACAACAACAGAACACACTCAGTCCGTTACAGTGTGCGTACAACAAAAGTCATATTTAATGTCTTTCATTTCAAGTGAGGACCAGCTGCTGTCACATCAGCTGAACGTCTGTGCAGCTCGGTGCTACATGTCCGATCCAGACGACCTGTCTGACAAACAAGTTTGAATTTAATTCGCTTTTTATTAACACAAGTTGTTTGATGTGTACGGTTCGCATCACACACAGGACACGAAGATTGGACAGATTTCAAGGTCAATTGTTTGCTGATGTAAATAAACATTGAACCAAACAGGATCCACCTCTTGGTTGATATCTCCTCTGAAGATCTCCGACCTGTGGACTATTTGTTACAATGACAAAGATTCACGGATTTATTGTCATTATAGATAATTTGAACTCACAACCACAAGAGGTTTTGAGTTTTGCTGTCTAAATGTCCGACATGGAAACATTTGCAATGACTCAGAGCAGCTCCTCCAGTCCTCCAAGTACATAGTTGACCGACATCAATACAACACAGGAAAGATGACCTGGAACGGTCTCATTGTTCAAGTGATGAAGCTGGATGTGTGTCGGGACGGCTGCTCCACTCCGAGCAATATCATTGTTTGAATATTGAATGTGTGTACGACCTTTTGGATGTGGAGAAGGACACAGCACATTAATTAAAAACTCAGCTTGTCAGGAGATTTAAATAACAATGAAGCTGAGCTGCTTTGCCTCGTGCAAAGAATGCGCACAGCATCTCCCTTAATGAGGAGATGCATGTGTGGTTATTGAGGCGGGGGATCGCTGCAGGTAGACTGTAGCATAAATATGCATTGTACATTTGTTTATCCTGTGATCAAACAAGTTCAACACGGCTCTGGACTGAGGGCAGAAGCATGTGCATGTCATTGGAGGTGCACACATGAAGTACTTCCACACACGTGTGCATGGCAGAGTTGTATGAATCCCACTCAGATGAACAGACATGGCACTTAGATTGTACATTATTCTAAATATCAGATGACTGTGTGTGTGTGTGTGTGTGTCTGTTTGCCATGATGGTTTCCGTCCTCCATGCACATGCACACACAGCCCTTCTCCTTGCTGATTGGCAGACCTGCACCAGTCTGCACGCTCCCCAGGTTTTCTCCCCACCAGGCTCCTGACCAGCAGAGTGGAAACAGCTGCGCCCAATCTCCTGCTGCAGGAGGGGAGAGAACAAACCTGGAGGTGCACAGGAGGACACACGGGGGGGTGTGACGGCCGTAACACCCCTCAAGTTTATTAAAGATGATCTGATTCTGATTCTGCCTCATTTAGTTTAGCAACATCACACAGTGGATCAGTAAAACATTCACCATTAATAGCTAACACAGAATAAATGGACGTCTATTAATAGATATAGGAGACGCCACATTATCTACAAATTGGTTGTGTTTATTTCAGGAGGCCCAGTACATCTATTATTGGTTGTGATTGTACATCTGTGTCTGACAGACAACCAGTGAAGCCTCGCTGGTTTGTGCTGTTCGAACCAGTGAGGCAGATGCTCCTCAGGGGCGGCAGCCTCCAGATATTCCTTCCTGCTCCCTTTGAGCGTGTACATGTGGCGCAAGCAATCCTTCCTTTCAGAATCAGGTGTGTGAATGAGAAGGTCCGGAGCAGAACCCGTCATCGGCAGCAGAACTTCCACTGAATTAACCCGGCTGAAACGTTCACCTTTTTATTAGGATGAAGCTTAGCGGAGGTTCAGGTGGGACAACTGCTCTGTTCATTTCACTCAGATTATCCCTCTACACAAGCAGTTCCCTGCTCTCTCTAAGCTCCGCTAGTTTCTCCTCTTCTTCATCCAATCCCGACCTGTCACTCTCTCCTCTGGCCAATCGCCTGTCAGCTGTCAAACTTCACAAGTGTTCCTCTGCTGCTGCACCACCCACCTCCATTCAGTCGTGTTTCAGTGGTACGTCGTGAGCAAACTCTGGTACATGCTGACTGCAAACATCGGACCTCCAGTCTGTGTGTCTACCTGAGTCATCCGCTCCTCAGGAGGAGGAGGAGGAGGCGGACCCCAGAACAGCAGCAGGTCATCCCACTTCTTCAGGGTGTTTCGACTGACGAACAACTAGAAGGAGAGACAGCTGGTCCTTATTGGGATTACAGTGCAGACTGTTGCATCATTGACCATGAAACCTCTTGGCTGGTGGCTCCTGGCACTGACCAGTGGTTGAAGGTTTGATGTGGAGGTCGACCCAGTCGGACCAGATGGTTCATGGGAGACAGAAACAGATGGGCAACAATCGACTCAGACTTGATCCAACAAGATTCACTTTATTCTTTATTACCCGTCCGATGTAAAACTGTTAATAATGCCAGGATGTGCAGCTCTGGCCTCATGTGGAGTTTCAGCCGGAGGATCAGATCTCCTGGCTGGAGGAGGGTCTTTGTGTTAGGAGTTTATCCTCTCAGTCTGTCTACGTGAACAGATGTTTCCTCCAGACGCTACGAGTCTCCTCGTACTTATTAACCTCCTGAAGGCACCGGAGGAAAATCAAGACGTTTTAAGACAATGAGCTGAAAACACTGCAGGCTCCGCTAACACGTCCAACTGTGGACAAGCGAGAGCGAATAAACACAGACGGCTTCGGTGGTCGATAAGAGACTGCTGATGATCAGCTGGTATTAGTTGCAGATAATATGGGAACTGATCAGAGTGTTGGTGAACCAGAGATTACAGAACATCAACAACCTGCTCAGGACAATTCAGCACAACAGTGTCTGTCCAATGTCCCTCACCAGCTTCACTAACAGTGTCTGTCTGTCTGTCCAATGTCCCTCACCAACTTCACTAACAGTGTCTGTCTGATGTCCCTCACCAACTTCACTAACAGTGTCTGTCTGATGTCCCTCACCAGCTTCACTAACAGTGTCTGTCTGTCTGATGTCCCTCACCAACTTCACTAACAGTGTCTGTCTGATGTCCCTCACCAGCTTCACTAACAGTGTCTGTCTGATGTCCCTCACCAACTTCACTAACAGTGTCTGTCTGTCTGATGTCCCTCACCAACTTCACTAACAGTGTCTGTCTGATGTCCCTCACCAGCTTCACTAACAGTGTCTGTCTGATGTCCCTCACCTGTCCGATGTCCCTCACCAACTTCACCAACAGTGTCTGTCCGATGTCCCTCACCAACTTCACCAACAGTGTCTGTCCGATGTCCCTCACCAACTTCACTAACAGTGTCTGTCCGATGTCCCTCACCAACTTCACTAACAGTGTCTGTCCGATGTCCCTCACCAACTTCACTAACAGTGTCTGTCCGATGTCCCTCACCAACTTCACTAACAGTGTCTGTCCGATGTCCCTCACCAACTTCACTAACAGTGTCTGTCCGATGTCCCTCACCAGCTTCACTAACAGTGTCTGTCCGATGTCCCTCACCAGCATCACTAACAGATTTTAATGAAGTGCTGAGAGTTCGGGGTCTTCCAGCCAGCAGACCTCCAGGGTTCAACAGTCAGGTTGGTCTCTGAGACACTTCAGCAGTATAATGGAGACCCCTGGTGAAGACGAGCCTCCCTGGTGACCCGTCTCTTCCTCACATCCTCCAGCTGACTGTTAACGAGGGTCATCGGGCTCACAGACATGATTCTGAGTCCAGAGAACCAGTCCACAGATAGCTGCCCGATTCACTGGCCATCGCAGCGTTTCCACTGGTACAGAAACTAACTCTGTGAGGGAACACAGGAATCTGTAGCCTGAACATCCTCACATAACAAATTGAATTGGTGGTAAATCACCAGCGAATGTTTGAGGTCAGCATGTTCAGATACAGTACAAAGGGTTCATTAACCCGTAAACTACATCCAACTCTTAGTATCTCACAGGATTCTGAGCCAGTTTCAGCTCCAATTTAGTCCAGAGAAAGATTCAATTGAGAAACTGTACACACAAATTTATCCTGATATCTTTAATCCCCAGAGAATGACGTAGGTTTCTGATCCACTGGCCTTTCCTGCAGGACAATACCCACATTCTGAAACAAGTCGCTAACATCTGTCTTGTGATTTGCATGTAGTATGTTGGATTTCTGCCCCCTCACATGATGTGTTTTAGTTCTATGTATATCCGCTGGTGATGTTCAGTGAGGGGCTGTGGAACTGCAGTAAACCTCCAGTCGGTTCGCAGTAGACTGAATGTGAAGGAGGCCGACCTGGTGAAAGGTTGGTGGGCAGCTGGAAGGAACAGACACCACCGGACTTCAAGCTGCGGGTGATTTTGAGTTTCAGAAAAACACGAGACGCAACGTGAGAACACTGTTGATTCATGTTTTCCAAGCGTGCCTCTGGAGGTTTGACTTCTTCATCTCTCCACATCCCTGAAGGCGGAGCCGAGACGCCCCGCAGAGAAGATCACGGCTGCTTGTATCCGCAAACTCTGACACTCACTACAAAGCTCGTGGCCGCAGGTGAGGTTTAAACAAACACTTACAAACGTTCACGACTCTGAAAGGGGGGTCGACATGAAGTCACCTGCTTGGCGTCTCATCTGCATGGATGGAGATGGAATTTGTCTCGTCTTCAAACAGAGGTTTTACTGCTTTTCATGATTGTTTTGTATCTAATAAAAGATCCCCCTCTAAGAGACCGCACCTCCGTTTTTAAATACTGTGGCTGATGACGAGCACGTCCCTCATCCAGACCCGACGGGCGCCTCAGTCCTGCTGCAGCTCTGTGATGTACTGACGCAGGTTCAGGAGGGGGTCAAGTAGCGTTTGTGTGGTGAAGCGAGACTTGGAGATATCGTCACGACGCCCGGTGCTGAAGGTCAGCGGTGGGTCGAGTGGTCTGCCGCAGCGTAATAGATTGTCAAACTGACACTGGTGAACCTGTTTAATGAGAAACCTCTCAGATCATCATCACAATGTGGGCATGTGTGCGATCAGCAGATTAACGGTGATCACGTCCTCACCCGACAGGCCACACGGCGAAGCTCTAACTCGGCTCCGGCTGCGATGAAGAGCCCTGGTTTATTTAATCTCAGAAACCAGGAGAGGTGACATGGTGAGCAAGAACCTTTTTTATTTTCCGCACCGAATTAAAAAAAAAAATAATAATAGAAAAGAGCACTCGCTTTGTACACACACTTTGTGCAGAGAGAGGCGACATGTTTTTGAAACTGCCTAATGTCTTTGAAAACTAACAGAACAGAAAGGAAAGTTGAGGAAAACATCAAAAACATTCCAGACGACAGAAACGGCACAGAGAACATGTTTAAAAGGGAAACAAAATAAACCAAATCAAAAAAAAAAACATCCCTTCATCTATAATATTGAACTGGCGTTGATTTGTAATTAAAAAAAAAAAGCAAGGCTAAAAAGATTCAAAGGAATTTTGGAGTTGGCGGCAGTGGAGGAATGACACAGACGCAGCTGATGTTCCACCGTCTCTTATTGCCCACATTCACATCAAACAGTCCGACGGAGAAACTCAAAGGCAGTTCAGGATTCCATATCTACAAAAATCTTCATTTTAACAACCTAGCTATGTACACTGTACAGATCCAAAAACACGTACAAAGAAACAAAAGAGTCGATCAGGCAGATATAATACAAATAGCGGTTGGATGTGCTGTGTTTGTGGAGACGACACGGCAGCTGCCGGGACGCATTCCTGCCATAATGTATTTACGTTTTGGGGGATTTGTTGTGTAAAAGCAGTAAACGGATAAAGGAAAGAATGTGGAGGCTCGGAGCAGAACGCAGCTGCCGCTCTTCAATTGTTCAATAGGAACAGTTTGTCCTTTATAACGTCTTTAAATCAAGAACACTTATGACGACTTGTCTCCGCGAGGCCCGGAGGCCTCTGCACACGGTACAAAATCTCATCAAAAAACATTGTGACAAAAAAACAAAACAAAACAGGATCACATCACAGGCGCACCATAAATAAAACAACTCCTGGAGATGAGAGTGACTGCGGCTGCGAACACACCTGGGAAGGATTTCTATTTCCACATGGCTGTTTGAGTGTCTCGTTATCTGACGATGAACTAGTTTTTCTTGATAATTTCAACGACATTCTTCCTGCCACGACATCAGAATATTTGGGAGTTTCCTCCGAAAGCAAATTCTTTGCCGATACGAAGCTGAATGTAAACTACGAGTCTGTATCTGATGTATCTGTATCCATCTAGACCAGGGGTCTTCAACATTTTCAGGCCAAGGACCCCCTAGCTGAGAGAGAGATGAAGCAGGGACCCCCTCTATACTGTATAAAATTGTGTTTCAGATTAAACTTTTTTTGGTTTGCTCTTTTTTCGCTCTACACCAAGCCTCTTTACCAAAAAATAGCAGATCTATTATGTTTGGCTAAAGTTTTCCTCAGAAAAAGGGATGCTAGGGTTCAAGTGATTAAGATTAAAAAAAAATCATTTCACACACAGATTTGACGGACCCCCTGTAGTAACTCTGAGGACCCCCTAGGGGTCCCGGACCGCATGTTGAAGACCCTTGATCTAGACCATCAGGCCTTACAGATGCATCGGCAGCACGCAGCTCGGGGCTCCGCACCGCTTTTGGTCCCGACTTCTTGGAGGGATGCTGGAGATGTTCGGCGGAAACCGTCCAAACACATTCAATATTAACTCAAATAAATGTGTCGACAATGTGCCCGGAACATTGTTTTTATACCTGATCACCAGTATTTTTTTTTTTTTTTTTTCAGTTTACATCTGTACAAGATCAGAACACAACAAATTGTACAATTTCAAGGAGGGAAAAAAAAAATGGAGGAAAACAACTGAGTTTGTAGAAGAAGAGGCCTGGAGCCGGGAGCATTCAACCTTCCTACCTACATGATTGTCCCTTTCTCTTCATGTATCCACCACGACTGTAAATATTAATCTCATGTGGATTAGTCTTTCTCCTTCACGTTCTCTGTCACATACTTCTCACCTTTCCAATGACTCCTGTTGGAACAGAAAGGACACTTCTTGCTGTTCTGCACGGCGACGACGGTGCTGACGAGCCACACTGTTGCTTCTCCGTGGTAAAACTCTCCGTGTGTTGTTAAGATCGTGGGTTGATTGTGTGGTTGTATCAGTACATGGAGATCTTGTCTGCTGCGCGTCTCCTCCGTCTGCACCCGTGTTCTCGCTCCTTCCGGCGACCCTCCGCTGGTCAATCGGTCACACCTCAGTTTGCTGCTGGGAGTCAGTGATGATGGTCACCCCACGACGAAGCTCGTCCATACTGTCAAAGTCGCTGCCGTGTTCGGACTCATCCAGCCCGCACGGGGCCGATACGTCCGAGGCTGATGATGCGCCGACGGACAGTTGCATATTTAGCGACAGGGAGTCCTCGGTGTCTCCGTTTCTCGGGGTCACTCCACTCGTTGAAGTGCTGAGATCCCCGGGGGTCGTCTCCACGAAGGGCAGCTGGTGGGGAGGCAGGTACTGACTGGGATGGAAATGAGGCCTCGCATGCTGATGCCCAGCGCCTCCTGAACTTAATGTGCTCTCCTTGGAAGCTGGCAGGTTGGCAGGTGGAGGCGTGTAGGGCTCTGGGTAGTCCTCTCCACCGGGCAGTGGAGGAGGTAATTGGTCTTGGCTCAAGAATTCTTCTTCATGGGGTGGAGGGTAGTCACTGTCTATGTCATAGCCTCCCAGGTAGTAGTCTGACTCCAGTTCGCGGGTGCTTCCTCCAAGCCGCGGGGCCGAGCCTGCCACGTCGCCTCCAGGACACGCCTCGAAGCCTGGCACCTCCTCGATGTCCGACAGCCTGGTGCTCGGCATCCAGTCTGACGTGTCCCAGTGATATGCTGGACAGCAGAAGGGGAGACGGTTAGTGAACACTTGGACTTGGGAAGCCTGTCAACAGCTCCCCCTACTGCTTTGCTATGAACTGTCAGAGGACGATCAGGCCAACAAACTCTCCTCTCCACAATGCTCGGAGCGGCAGACATGCCTTCGCTGTGCACCAGGCACGTTAGACACATTCGGTTACGTCAACAATACACAGAGGTGTTGAAGGTCAAGCACATTTGCAAAAGCACCTGCACAGAAAACATTAGGACGTTAAGCATAAGTGACATGCACGATGGGAGCCTTAGAGGGTCAGGATCACAGCATGCTGGGCTTCACTCCGGCCATGTTGAAGGACTCAAGGAACAACACAGAAACATTTGCTTCAGGATGTTAAAAGAATACGTGAATTACTTGGTAGATCATCCTTCTGGTCGGTGTCGACACCAGATTCAACAGTCGTGTCCTCTGTAGATTGTTTGCTATGAATCTCCCTGTTATCACTCAACTGCTGCTATAACCAATCACCATCCACATCATGGTCTGTATCCACAGTGTGTGGCTGGTGTGGTGGGCTTCAGAGTGACTTACAGGGAGTGTTGAGAGCAGGTGTTTAAATGTGGATGGATCTCGTCAGCGTGACATTCTTAGTGCCATTCGAGCGCTCAGTCACCTGTTTAACTACGATGCCGCTCGAATGTATCTTGTTCTTTCTTCTCTTATGTACTCTGGAGAGTATCTTGGCTTCCCTCCAGTAGCAAATGTGCAATCATTACTATCCATTAAGTTCATGCCCTGCCTTAAAAAAAAAAATCGTTTTTTTTTTTTTTTATCTGTGCATTTCATTCTGTCCCAGGGTGTCGGCACGGAGCACCGAGGCGTCGACAAACATCTGCTGCCAGAGGTTCCTGGCAAAGGCTCGGCCGACCAAAAGGACAATCTACCACAAACTCTGCAGGTTAATGGGACCGAATATTGGAGGAGAAACAACGTGAGTGAGGATAAACAAAAGTCAAATAAATAAAAGATATTCATGCTTCAAATCATATCACAAACCATACGGAGACCGAGGCTGTAAAACGGCATCGTCACTGGACTGGAGGTGCAAATCATGAGGTTGACGTGGTGGATGCAGGAAGGTAAAGAGGTGGCAGGCAGGGGGGGGGGGGGGGGGGGGGGGGGGGGG
>CAAKHC010000935.1:10965-23718 GCA_901007825.1 Macroramphosus scolopax
AGGCAGGCAGGCGGGCGGGCGGGCGGGCGGGCGGGCGGGCGGGGAAAGTAATTGGTGAAGAAGTGAACATAAAGAAAAGAAAACCTGTCACGAGGCTGTTTCATGGTCATATGGCAGATCATCATCACCTAAAAGGTGTTTTATCAGAAACTAGATCTTCTGTATAATGTCGTATTTCACATATCTGTGGTTTGCAAAGATGTAAAATGCCAAGTCATCTTCTAATCTGGACGGTGTGTGACAAGAATACAAGAGAAGACACCGACTCAAACCACAGATGCTTTCGAATATGTCATGGATGCACAATGTCAATGTTTCTGTCCCATCCGGAGATTCGTCCTCTGTGTAACGGTAGAAAAACAACACTCCCAGTGCTTTACAATGTTGCCTCAGTCACTGACGATGAATGCTGCCGTGCAGTCTACACAAACGTCGACACGGTCTCTGCAGGAGCTGGGGATCGAACCAGTAACCTTCCAATTATTAGACGGCCTCACTGCCTCCTGAGCCATGCCAGGTTTATTTGTCACAGGTTTGACATTTGAAGGTGAAATGTCATCTATTGAGCTTAAGTGGAAACACTGACCTAGATTAGAACCAAATTGATGTCTGCTCTCAACAGAGGTCTTTTTCATGCCTTGTTGTCTGTGCACCAAAGAAAACGGTGGTCAGAGGTTTGAATTTGATGTGTTTTTTTATTCTGTTCTGTCGCAGTTTTGCAGCAGGCGGCAGTTTCATTGCAGATTCATTGAATTCAAGAGATGGCGCATGTCTGTATGTGTCCCCTGATGCATGTCGTAAATGACCACCTGAATGGGGATGAAAAGGTTGAGTGAGAGAAAGAAAGAATGGGGACAGTACAACACCTGGCTGACTGACGTGATGACAGGTCAGGGAGAGCCGGCATCTCTCACCCGACGTGCTCTTCCTCTGGCCTATAGACGATTAATTATCTCCCAGTTCATGACACTGAGGTTGGTGTCCAGGCAATTACGTTACACCACATACGCTCAGCAACCTGATCTGGGTATTTTTCGCTGCTGGACAGTGTGTGTCAGGAGGAAGGGTGGAGGCTCTTTACAGCCGTAATGACAAAGCCATAATTCACGTCACGCTCCTCGGCTGCGATCATTATGTTTCCCTGTGTTCATGCATGTGTTCTCTGTGGCTGCAGTAAAGCATTACTTTATTTGTTCCTGAAGATTAACAAGATGTGGAAGAGACACATTAAAAGCACCACCCTTTCACACCCTGTAGAACGCTGTCCCATTTGCCTGAGCCTCTATCAATTCTTGGTTATAGCCAATAGCAATAAAGGAAATGGTCCCACTGTCACAGAGACAGTTGGCACGGAAACAGCACATTACACCATCGTCCAATCCCCCTCCCATTCCTTTGTCGTCATTTCTCCCCTCCCCTCCCTTCCTCTCCTCGTCTCTCCGGTGCCCTCCGCCTCCCTCTCTCCCTATCTTGTATGTTTTTTCAGTCATCAATGAAATCACAACCAATCCTGCTGTTGGCCTGTCAGCAAGCAATAGCTCAATAAACAGATCCGCTCACTGTATCAGATCCGTTCTAGCGGGACGGGCTCGGGTTACTTCACGTCTAATGTATATTTTATCAATATAGCATGACATAAAGATACAGCAGGAGCCGTGTCTCCTCCATCAAAGCCTTTTTTTCGTCTTTTTGCTACTCTCATGATTTAATCCTGACCATTTCCCCCTTCTCTCTGTATCCCTGCTGACTCCTCCCTCCATTTCTGTCCTGCACTCCCTCTCCCTGCTTCTCTGTCTCTGACACACTCAAACACACGCACACATATATACACGCCCTCCACCCCCATCGCTGCAGTGTCTCAACTGCCTTGGAGCAAACAAGATAGGATATAGAACACAGACGTTAATAAGACAGAGAAAGAGGGGCGCTGACAGAGAGAGATGTACGTGTGTGTGTGTGTGAGACCCTGTGAATATGAGGAAGATATGAAGATGAAGCAGCAGGACTAAAGGTGGATTGCTCAGAGCCTTTCTCTCCCTGCAAGGGCTTGTCTGCAGTATCCTTTGTAAATGGATGCTGGCTTGTGAACACGGTAAGCCTGACTACTCTCAGACAGACACACAGCTTTTTCTGTAATCACAAGGCTGGCCTGTTTTGGACACAGGGGAGGAGCAAGATCTGGTTTCATTATAACCGTTCTGTTCGGGGGTTTTTTTAATGATAAAATGGGGAAGGTGATGTTCATAGATGGCACCAAGACAGGCAGCTTGTCCAGTCCCCTCCTCCACCCTGCTAGCTCTGTGCCAAGAGACAGTGCTATCTTATGCTTGCAATTTGACTCATCATCTCCCAGGAGCATCCTTGATACATATAGAGAGCTTTTGTCTGTACGCAGTGCTTAGTTCATGTAATTACTCTATGTAGGACAAGTGGAGGATGCATGAATGATGTGTGTGTGTGTGTGTGTGTGTGTGTGTGCTTGGTTGTATGTCTCTGTGCTCTGTCCAGGCCATACACTGAGAAATGTAAAGAGGGAAACGAGAGAGTAAAAGCACCATCACACCTAATGAGGTGTCCTGTACTTACAGCTGGCTTGGTGAGATATTGAATGTGGATTTGCAGTGGGAGGTGTTGAAACCCAGTGGAGCTCGGCTCTGCACCGGGATACGCGGACAAATTGTGACCCGACAGCGGCTCAGGAACATTGAAGGATTTGTCAGCGAAGCTTGCTGTCTACTTTTCTACAGGGGAATTGATTACTAGTCTTGAGCTGGGATTTATTTGGTTCATTTGGTGTGTTTTACGAATGTAAATCTTAACGGTGCGACCGGAACAGAGAGGAGAGCACAGAGCATGTTCATCCTGGTGGAAGAGGAGCGTTCGTTTGTGGCGTCTTCTGTTTCAATAATCATTCATATTTTTCAACAAAGCTTTACTTTACGTTGCCGATCAATGGGGGTCGGGGTCAGTTGTTTGGCATCAGGAGAGCATGTGTGTGTACTGTATGTGTGCTTGTGTTACATGCCTGGGAGAGAGAACGAGAGAAAACCAGAGCAGGGAGGGGTTGAGGAGCTGTGTGTGTGTGTGTGTGTGTATGTGTGTGTGATGGGGGGGGGGGGTTAACAGTAGGGAGGCAGATGGGGCAGAGGGGCGGAGGTTGATGCAGCAGAGAGCAAGAAGGAAAGAGAAGATTTGGAACAGATTGGATGAAAAAAGAGCGGAAGGCCGTGAAAATTTCACATCGGTAGAAAGACGGCTCTTTTTTCTGAGCATGTGACACAGAAAGAATGCTGGATGTGTCTGTGATCGTTCCACAGACAGCAGCTCACACAGAGGCCCTGAGACATCAGCGAGTTAAGGCAAAGATGGTGGATAAATCCAACCGTGCCTTGATCTCGATTTTTATTAATATTAGATGCATTATTTCGCTTCACCCGCTGCTATGTTGCAAAACCAGAACAACTGCTTTAGGATATCACTATTATCTATATCATAGTGTGATGCTAACAGGTTGTGATGAGCCTTTTGAGCTGTAAGTTGTCTCGTTCAAGCAGATGTTTAACATTTTGGAATTCCGATTTTACAACATAGAAATATTGTTTTTAATGTTAATTATTGGCAAAAATAATTATACTTTATTATGAAAATGTCATACATGACACGTTAGTATTTGGACAGCTACGTGTATCGATGTTAGTAGGTGGTAACTGAAGTTTGTACATTCTTCCTGGTACGATCACGAGAAGGTGCATGAAGAAGAATGCAGAATCAGAACTGGAAGCACAAAAGAGCAAACAATGTGTTTTGCATGCAAGACGGCCTCCCGCTATTTATGACTTGCGCTTTCAATTCATAGTGTCTTTGAGGATTTTCTTCCCGGCTCTCATTTTGTTCTCCTCTCAACATCAACTACTACGATTCTCAGTCGCTGGATGGAAAACCAAGAGAAGAAGAATCAGAGTCACACTCACTGTGACAACAAGCTGCACCAACACCTGATTAATTTTTAATTTCAGCTTTAAAATTCTCACTTCTCCTCTGCAATATGTTGTAAAATGTCGTCCGGACAGTAAAGAACTCTGAAACAATGGATGAGGAGGTGACGTCAACATGTTAGAATAACCCCTTGATCAGAATATTGGAAGAAGCAGGATTTCTTTGTGTAGTTTTTGTTCAGCCAGATACACAAACACCAATAAATCAGTGGAATAAACATCCCATGAAGCATTATGCCACCGTCAGCTAGGTTAGGGTAAATGGTATAAGGCCTCGTGCTGCCTCTAAAATGACCTTTGTGCATTTGAACCCAGAGCAGTCGTGTGACAAAACCTATGCTGAGTTGACCTCCTTCCACCTCTTTTGTTACTTGCCTCATCCACTCCAGTGGGTGACATAATGGTTGAGGACAGCAGGGACAGACTTGGTTTTAAAGTGACAGTGGCTGTTGAAGTTGCTGCTGTTGCACTGGGGAGCCCGGTGTCACTGTCCGGTGCACTTTGAGCCACGTAGTAGGTGAGCACACGACCAACTGGGACGGTTAAACTCAACCTCCGTTACAATTAGGCACCACGGGGGCCGAGCGTGGTTCCCTACTTAATGAAATGCTTAATCTAAGGAGTCATTCACTTGCTGGAGAATTAACATGGGCGTTTGATCTTTAAAATCACACAGGGGGCAATGAGATATACTGTAAACCAGAGGAAACATGTGCCCTCAGTGCTCAGGTCCTTCAGTTGTTTGACACTATTCTCCGACACTGCCCCGCTCTGATTCAGCTGGCTCAGCGTTTGTGTTTGTTGTGGGTCTTTAATCCTTGCCATGTACAGGAACAAGGTGTCATCTCCACACAAACGGCTGTAAGAAGCTGTTTGGCAGCCATTTGCCTCTGACAGGCACTGATGTAGAGAGGACTAATAAATAACTTAACAGCGAGGGAAGGCTATCAGTTGAATTGAACACAATCTTAGGGCGGGGCTCGGCTGAGCGAGGAAGGATTAAGTTATCTTTTGCTGTTGCATAAAACAACATCGGCTCAATTCATCCTCTCATTCTTCCTGCCCTCATTTCTCATCTTTCCTGGTAGTCACACACAGGAGTCTGTCTGTTTTCCTCAGGCCAGCGAGTGAGAAGGCCTTATTTCCAGCACTCAAATCTGAGAGCGCAGAGCAGAGGGGACAAACAGAGCAACTTTGTGTTCCATCGCACACACATAACAGTAGTCATATGACAACAAGGAGGTGGGGGGGGGGGGGGGTGCTATGGTCTGCTACCCACTGCTGTGGGATGTTTGTCTGTGCTGGAAGAAAGGGACGAGTGTGTGTGTGTGTGTGTGTGTTTGTGTATGTGTGTGTATGTGTCAGTTTGCCTATCGATCGGTGGTAGTGAGGTTCTGGTTATTGTGATTGGGACGTGCAGGTATGTATTTGCAAGGAAACACCTTGAAGAGGAAAGAAAGATGGTGGTGACCTCCAGGCCAATGACGTCCTTCCTTTCTGCTCTGACCATGACGTTTTTATAGTAGATGACAGACTACGGAGTCATTAGATCCACGGGGGTAAATTCTAATTTCCGATCATATTTCCAATGTTTTATATACATTCACAGGGCTTGACAATACCGCCAGAATGTATTTGGAGAGATACATTGAGCTTTAGCAGGAATAAGATGTCATCATTTGCTGTAAATCCTGCAGAGTCTCTGCAACATGTGGTATATTTAATTTTCTATTATTCTTATACGTAGTCGGCTTGTAGGAGCCTGCAAGTGTCAGTTACTCACCATGTCCTTCTGTTGCAGAAGAAATGGATCGTATCTGTCATTACCAACATTAATATTACGTTGCAGTGTTTGAATGCAGAATAGAAAGCTGAATTATGTTGATCTTTATTATATACATTACTGGGAGTGAACTGTCTAAAAGTCTGGAAAACATCTGTAATCTAACCTAAGATAGACATTCAAAGGCTTAAACACACACCTGCACGTGCACATCCAAGACTCTGATGCCCACCTTCTGTCCTCTTATCCATTCACATCCGACAGCCTACCCATAGCTCAGGCTGTGCACAAACATGCCATTGTAATCGCTGGCTGGCCTTGTGACTCAGTGTGACCCGCTGAATTGGAGAAGAAGGGAACACAGCCACTGAGATCAGGAACGTTAAACAGAGCATTATCACGAAAAAGCATCCATCCTACAGAGACTTCACCCCCCAACCCCTCTCCACCCTCTGAACAGCGCACTGTTTGGGGGCAGCAGGAATGAGAACACTGCCCATCAGTGTTTTCCATAATGAATGAGTAGTGTCCTCACATGTGCACAGTATGCGGGCATCTTTTACTGAGGACTGCATTCAGGACGGCATAACAGGATGAACTCTCCAACAAACAATTGTGAGGACTAAATCAGGAGTTTAGAAAAGTACCAAGTATGTCTAGTTTATAATCACTTTACTGGCTTATGTTGGATTCAGCTTCAACTCACAGATAATCTGCTGTTGCTGTAAACTATGGAACAGAATATATCCCATTCTTCAATCCAGGCGACTTCCAATGTTTATAAAGCAGCATTAATAAATGTTACAGTGAAACCGCCTGCTGTTCGGGAACACTCATACATGCTTGCATTGGAATTTTTCCGGGCTGCATCTATGATGCAAAAAAAAACCATTTAATATTTATAAATGTAAATATAACTTTCTCTTCAGATGACGTCTTCCAAATACAAAATCAGTTTATCAGCCACATGATGTAATTCAATTGTCTGCCACTGCTCGTCTGCAAGAATCCTGTGTGACTTATTTCCTACTATTCATTATTTTATGGGCCATACGAGAATAAATCCGTCAAGACTTGTCTAAGTAGGCTAATTGCACATTAGACACACACCACTGTCGGGTAGACAATGGCTAACATGCTACAACCTGCAGCCAGCTCAACACTGGAATTTGTTTATACAAATACTGCATATATCTTGGACATTATGAAGGTACGAAGTAACAAATGCTGCTCAAGCGTAACGTGCATCAAATCTGGAGAAACTGACTGTCTGTCCACGATACGATCCTGGGGAGGGAGAGTACAGTGTTTTAGTGGGAACATGTTTTGTACAGTTGCTGCGCTGGACTTTTGAGAATCTGCTAGTCAAACGTTCAGCCCATATGGGGACATAAGAACAAGACAATGACCTTAAAGAGGCTTTAAAAGCACCACAGCGTTGAAGACGTGGGTGTTTTCTGATTTCTAAGATTCTTAAGATCTTAATTCCCCTCCATCCAACCGGAGTACATCTCAGTTCCCGACCTCTTGTGAGAAGAATCCTGAGTAATCCAGCAGATATTTGACCAAAAGGTTCTATCTGCCATTAAGAGGCTCTCAGACAAACACTTAGTAGTCGTATGGTAAAGAAACCCCAGGCGTGCTATCGAGTCTTGAGACATTTTTACAACCCTTTTAATTGAGTCCTCGGTTCATGTGGTCCAATAGCTGTCCATGTTCTGCCTCATGGCCCCCGTCATTGATCAGTTTTCACTCTGCAGTCCAATCAGGCTCGTCTGATATAATTACTCACTATTAAAACATCAAAAGAACATCTTGCATTAAGTTGTGGAAAACTGCTGAAGCTCACTTTGTCTACGACCTGTATCTCACATAAGTCTGATGTAGAGGAGGATGACCACAGAGCCCTGACTCATCACACATCAACAAGCTATCTGGGTTGGAGTACCACATTTTTGTGCACACCTCACTTATTACCAGCAACAAGACACAGTGCATATTTCAAAGACATCACATGACTTCGTGGTATCTACAGGATCTGTGTTAGCAACAGGCAGGGGGGTGACATTGATGTATCGTTCTGCTGCTAGAAGCATCGAATTGACTGTCTGCTATTTGTCCCAGATTCCACACTGTAACAGCCGCGGCACATCTAGTCTATGAATTGAATGCAAAAAAACATCCATTGTTGTGCTTGTGACACAGATCATCCACCGTTAATCCACAGCAACAGCAAATCAGAAACGTCTTTATTAACACCTACATGCTCAAATCTATGTTGTGTGGCTTTCTGGCACGGCTTCACATTTCATTTGATTAAATACTATTTACAGTGAAGAGTTCATGCCAATTCTTTGGACCTGAAATGGAAAATCCAACATGCTTGCTACTATTAAAGACTTTAGAAATTGAAATCTAGTCGTACAGTAAATACAGTGGATTAAGCAAATTATAAGGCGTCCTGGAAGGAGTTAAAGGAGAAACCTCCCTATTTTATATTTTAAAGGCTCAAGAGCTTCAAAAGGAATTTGACAGATCGTGAAAGTAGTTTCTTTTTTATCAGGAGCTCTTATCTTGTATTAGCTGAGATAGAAGAATTCTTGGAAACCCCATTTCCAGTAACATTTCCAGTATAGTCTATGATCCCTGGCTGAAGTGATTTAGGACCGACTTTAGGACTTTAGGCCTCTGCAGAATGTAGTTGAGATAAAGGAGAGCATGATGAATAAGTGAAATGTGGTTATATAACTTTAGTCTGTTCTGTCAATGGTGCTCTGTAAAATATGTGCTTTGTTTTTGCAAGAGTTGGCTGGGCAGCCTTGACGTTATGCCCCCAACTTCTGGGAACGATAAGAAACAACCTGGTTAGTTGAGCTTACAGCTGCAGACACCAAACACCCTGCAAGAACAGGGCAACATATACGTGGAAAAAGCATTGCACAAATTTGTCATCTTGACATTAGAACCGGAACCATATTGGGTTGCTGATGACGACATCAGAGAATAAATAATTCAGTTTTTTATATATGTCTTCCAAATAACTCAACTGTATTGAACTCCAATTAAAAACGAGTTTTCTTGTTTTGGACAACACGTCATCTTTGGCAATAATTCACAGATCTAAATGTCACAATCAGTAAATCCTAATATGCTGCTGCCGAGTCAAAAAAGGGGAACACGTTTAAATATTTACTTTGTGAATGTCGGACTGGAATCTTTTCGATTTGGAGAGCAACCAAACTACATGTCCTGGTTTCACTCCTGTTAGTGTGAAAACATATTGGTGAGATATTGAATGAACTCCAGTCGCTTCAACATCGGTGCATTGCTGTGTCCTCCATCGGATATTTGGTGTTCCCAAACAGAAGTAGCTTTAACGTGAGTGAGAGCTTGAAAGACTTGATTTCAATCTTTTGTCACACGTCAACCACATACCACATATAGGCTGTGACCCCGGTATTACGCATAGCCGGGGCGAGGCCACATGAGGGCCGGGGTTGGCCGGGGCCACCCACATTGACATGTGGCCCGCCCAATCAAAAGGGGTGTCAGCTTGTCAGCACGAACCAGCGGGGTTGATGAAAACCGACTGTGTTCATCAGACGGATGAAAAGCTGTGTTGCATCACGGCTGAGGTTTGCATTACTCTACTTTATTGACCGCTGTCCCCAGGACATTTACCCAAACTTGAATAAGCTGTTTGAATCCTGAGTTTAGACTATTTACATAAGGCCACACTGTCCCTGAATCAGAGTCGAGAGGAAGAGAGAGTTTATCACTTCGATTCAGCTCCAACTGCTTCTCCTGGTTGTATTGTACTGTACAATTTCACCCCTGCTGTGAAACAACTGTATCATTTATCATGACAAAATGTTGTGTTATTAAGCTTTCAGAGGGTTTTTGCATGGCTAAATCAATTCATCTTCATTAAACCTGCCACCAGATCAATTGTAGGTGTTGACCTTTCACTCTGCCCCTAATATTGATGTTTCATATAATAACCAAGATACAGAAAAACACATGCAAACGGTCGGTAACGAGTTGTTCTGCACCATTATATTCCTGACGCGGGGTGGAAGCCATGCAGAAATAGGTGCATGATGACTATCTATAATTTACGATATAAATTCCAGTGTGTAGTCAGAAATAAACTGATGTGATTTAATGCCTGAAACAGGCATTTGTTTTAGTCAATGTGGTGTGAAAGTTATGGGAATATTTAGTGTCGCAGCGTCTGTCTGCCCCTAATTTAATACTCTCAAGACTCTCAATGATTACCTTGTCAGTGACCAACCAAGCATTACTAATATACATCAATTATTAATGTTACACCCTCACACAGAACTTATTTTGTGATTTCTCTTTGTAAGACCCACAGTGAAATTCAACTCCCTACTGCGCTTGTAAAGGGTGTGCTGCCCCGCCGTTCACTGTTGGAGGTGAGATTCTGATAATGTGTGCTTGAGCCCAGACCTCCACCTCCACACCTTCGTGGACATGTGCTACATCAGCACATTTCACCATAATGCAAATTAAAAATCATTGTATTTCTCTTAAAGTCATCAGTCAGTAGTTATAATTCAAATCAGCTAACAGTTGGTTCTCATATCAGCTGTGTCTACACCAAACATACGTATACGTCGTGGAAGACAACTGTAGTTGAGAGAAGCATGCATATTGATCACCCCGCTAATGCATTGCTTATTCACTGCGTCTGAAGCGTCGCATAAATTAATAATGTCTCTCGTGTCTCGCGTAGCGGCCGCATCAGCTCGGCTGGGCGACTTCCTCTCAGAGAAATTAGGGATAACTATAACGTGTTTTCCATCTGTGACTTCTGTACATCTATTAGTCTCTCACAGCACCGTTTCTATTGGAAAGAGTCAGTGCAGATTCAGTTGGTCTGGACATTCGGCACAAAGCTAAAAAAACATCCAACTTGGCCTGAAGGTGTGATCGTAATTTCAGCTGCCTAATCTCGACGATAGCGCTCCTCAGTGCAGATCTCTTGATTAACTGTTTAACTGCTTCTATTTTGGATATCATTGTAAAAGTGACCTATTTTTCGCGATGCAGCCTGGCTAAAGCTCGTCAGAAGTAAGAAGCAGCCTTCCAGATACTGAAACAGCTGCCTTTGGATAAGAGAGCCTGAGCACTGCACGGCCGATCATAAGATATATGAGCAATTTGTTTTCTGTCTCGTGCTATTTCCAGTTATGGGATGCTTCTCCGTGCAAGGACAAATATGCTTATTACACGCTGTTGTGAAATTGCATGATTAGTGCTTACACGCAAACATCAGCAAGTCTTTTCGTGTCATGTGCTATTTCAATGTATGGAGTCCTTTTTCATAGAAAAAGACAACATTGTACTTAAAGTACAATATTCTTATTAGATGCGGTTATGGAATTGCATGATTAGTGGTTAAATGCAAAGTTCAGCCAGGCCTCTGACAGCCGATATGTAGAGAAATGATTTACTGTATAGTCATCTCCGAGTCACATTTCCTTAGCTGCTCTGAATGAGGCAGCTGGATAACTCAAACATGAACCGCTCTGTTTAATCATTTGTAACTGCAGAAGTGTTGCTCTCCGATCAGAGGTGCCGGTCCCAAGGTTGCTGCAAAGCGGTCCTTGGCCTGTTAAGCAGAGATGAATGGGCTGTTTTCTTGCTTTTGTAGTTTTGATGTAAATTGGTGCAGGTTAAATGGGAAATATGATTGCTCGCTCATCCCCTGTTGAAGACAATAAGGACGAGCAGATAGTGCGTAGTGCAATGTTCTTCCTCCTGCCTGTCTGCAGCAGGTTAACTCTGACTGGAACATTTCATTCAATCCCTCATGTAATGCAAGCCTGCTGTCCACATCACTGATAATTACACAGACACGCCTCATTCATAAACCATTGCAAGATGCCTAAAAGCTCACCTCTGCTTTTAATGCCAGACACCTTTTCATTCACAAAAACTAGAAGCATTAACACTAAACCTGCCTGGCAGTCACTTCCCAGATGCTGCTCTGCACCGCTAACGTATTATATAACCAAAATGTTTGACCACACCGTGTATATGACCGCGAACGCTCCATACATCCTCTCAAACGTCTGTAGTGACCCGGAACACAGAGTTCAATGACTTCATTCAGTGGATGATTTGTTCCCCGAGCTCACAAACAAATGAGACTCCACCGGTCAACGTTGCATTCATTACCAGCCGTGACATCATGTGGCTGGTATTGCTTTCACCTTGCCAGTCTGTGTGTGTGTGTGTGTCCTCCAGGCGAAATGTGGTCCTGGAGACACCTCGTTTAGCAGGAACTAACACAGAGGGGGGGTGAATGTTTTCAAAGGTTTTATAAATGCATCCATGGGCAGATTTTTTTTTCGTGCAAGATGCAGTCATAAAACTTTAAAGGGTTTGTAGCTGAGATCAATGATGAGTTGTGGGGAACGGGCCATTAGACACTCTCTTCTTCATGGCTGTGGCTCCCCATCATTTTAAGTCAGCACAGCGTAGTTGAAATCGGTAATAGTGTAGAAATGACTATTGTTGGGTTGATGGCTCTGCAGGTTGATCTCTAGTTTAGTCCTTCTCTGTTTGATCTAATCCTACTGACACGTCTCCTCTACTTGAACACACAAACCGTGTTTCTCTCCTCTCAGGTGTTAAAGGAGCAGTGTGCACAATGCAATATAACATTCATTTGTAACAATTGATTATATCCGAGCAGTCACATTGAGCCTCTGATGGATTAAAGTCAACTCTCAACCTGATTGATCTTCATTTTAATAGTGTTTTAGTGGAAGGCTGCAGCAGGGAAAGAGAGCATTACACAATAAAAGCTTTTACTCATTTCCTATAAATAATGGTGATTATTTGCAGCACAATGAATTACTAATAGGAGTTAAGCACCTGGGAGAGGTGTGGAGGGAGAGCTGATAGGCTGCGTGAAGGAGAAGCAGGGGGGGGGGGGGGGGG
>CAAKHC010000944.1:20192-32556 GCA_901007825.1 Macroramphosus scolopax
TCTGCCGGCTTGACCAGCTCGGGGGGGATGAATATCTCCGCTGGAAGTTGATATGTTATCCCCTTCCGTATGTCCAGGAGCTCGTCCCAGCTGTAGGACAGAGCTAGTGCGTGAAATCTGGTCAGGATACATAGGTTGGCATACACCTTTTTTAGTAACTGTTTTTGTACAACCCTTTTCGCCTCAGTAGCGTGAGATAACAGACGCACAAAGGGAAAAAGAAATGCCCTGATACAAACGGTCGTCCATGCAAATGGAGGCAAATGCCGGTGCGGTAGCTTTGCTAGCAACCCGACAGTGTCCATCAACTGAAGTGGAGCAAAGTCAAATGAGCCTAAGCTTCTGTTTTGTTTTTGGGTTTTTTCCACGGTGTAGCTTTCCAGCCTTCAGACATGCTACAGCTATCATGTAATCCTCTCTATTGGATGCTAGAGTCCGCAGGTCGCAGTAAATATTGAGTGACCTATCAATGTTGTGTGTGTATACTCCCGTCAAAAGAAAGAGACTCCACAAGAGTTTGGTCTTGTGTTTTTCTTTATCCTCCGAGGTACATTTACAGTCTGCTGTGGCGGGTGTACGTTACCTCAGTGCCGCCCCGCCCGCTCTTATACTTTGTATTTTGGTGTACAGAATTACAGTGAAGATGATTTGTGTACATCTCAGCACTGCGGCTGGTTCCACCTGTCAGTGATTGTCTAACTTTATCTGATATTGTTAGTTTAAAGGCCAACCCAGTAATCATGACTTGTATTAGGGAACATATGAGGCTTTTTTTTTTTTTTTTTTTTACAACAAGCATGAAGGGAGACACTGACCTCCCATAGCGATCTCGTGTTTTGTTCAGAGATTTTCTCATGATGATCAGCTTCAGAACTCTGAGAACTTTTGTTTTTTTCCACCAATTGATTACTTGAGGATCTGTGATGTGGGGCAAAGGGTGACTGCTTAGTTGTTGTTTTTCTTAAACGGTGTTATGAAAGATGAAGAGTCTCAAACAGTTGCTCCCTCTCTCCTTTGCCTTTGCTCTTTTTTTATGCTAAATGTGTCTGTACTCTTTAACTGAAGTAACCCACGAAAAAAAAGGTCTCTCTTTACTGTCATCCAACACTGATATTCTATTCAATTCCAATAAATGTGGCGGCGATGTTTTACTGAGTTGGCCGGCTATGTATGGAGGAATTTGAGGTTATTGGCTTTCGTTTAACATTTTGTTCGAAGATCTTTTTTTAAAACTTTACCCAAAGGAATTCCAGTGTCCCGGTGCAGCGGGAGATACTGGCCAGAACCCATTTGCTCTTCAAGTTTGTTTTGCAAATCAGTTTTTTGGGCCATTTTGTTTTCTGTGTCAGCCTGACCTATATGATTCAATTGGAATATTGCATCACACGCCCTAACTTGATTAACATTGAAACGAAGCAAAGGCTGAACTGAACTGAGCCGGTTCTTGCAGCGACACCAGAGAATCATCGTCTCATGGGTGGTGATGGAGAGAGAGAGGGTGGTGGGAGTAGACGGGGGAAGAGCACAGGAAAGAGTTAAAAAAGCTTGTGTTAAAGCAAATTCCCTCCTGGTCTCTTTCTGTGTTATCAGTTCCTCTGTAGGGCACTGCAGCACACACTGCATTTATTCAAAGGCCCAGTGTCACACGCCTCTATGGAAAAGAGCCCTGAGGACCATACACTGCTTCAACCACCACCCCAACCCTCCACCCGCTGCCCCTTCCACCCTTTACCCCTCTTTCTCCCTCCATCAAGTCCCAATGTCTGCTTGCTCTTTCAGGCCCTTCCTTTTTGGCTTTTGAGCCCCTCGTTGTCTACTGTTATAGAATTTGGCAAGAACCTGCAGAACTAATAGCAGAAGAATGTAATCAGCCCAGTTAAATCTTATTGATATTTGTTGAAGTGGGTGTCGGAGTATGACTGCAACCCGAGTGGAGGCAAATACAGGAAAGAAAGCAAATATGGCCCCGTTCCCTTCGCTCGGTGTGGCAGGTCAAAGCTTCGTTGCAGGAAACTGAACCATGGTTGTCAAATTAAAGATGTCTCATGGTTTGGTATAAGAAGTTAATGTGTTTATCTGGACTATAGTTAGACGGTGCTAACAGGATAGCATCAGTGTTAATCCTGACTTGTGCCTGACTCTGTATTTATTTATACAGTGTATATTTATATATATGTATTTATATAAATACAAAGTAAACAAATGTTAATGTCTGTCTGCGAGACTTCTGCGGAGTGGATCAGTGGATATCTTCCATGTTGTACTTAATCACCGGATCTGCCGAGAGGAGATCTCCCAGAGCATGTGATCATTTATCAGGCTCCTTCTCTCCGTTCTCTCTGGTTCGGGGCGACTTTCATCCCCTTCCACAGTCGGAGTGCAGAGCCAGTACTGAGTGCACAGAGTCATGTGGTGGTTTGAGGCGATAGGAGGAGTCCATCCGAAAGACATGTGCACAGGAGGCAACGAGGAATATTAGCTCAATCATCTTTGTTTTAAGGAACACCGAGAGTCCTGGGAAATGTCTCCAAAGTCATGAATAAGATGAGCTCCCGCCATAATGCCCCCCATTGTGCAGGAGCAGGAAGTCAGCTTAGGCACTGGGTCTATGTATAGTCATGTACAGCATCATGTCTATAGATGGATTTTTCCCAGTGGGGAGTGCTGTCAATATATGTGTATTTTTGGAAATGTAATTACGTGGGTTTTTCTTTTTGGTTTTTTTTTCTGTTATCTGAATGGGATCACAATTAAGAGCGCATCCACTCGCACCACCTTTATTACTTTTAGCTCAGAGTTTACATAAGAGAGCCTGTGACCGGGAGTCATGAGTTTGAATTCAACAATCGTGTTGAGTAGATCAGAAACTAGAAACTTCTCCGTCTCTTGCTTGATTACAATTTGCTCTCATCACTGTGTGCAGTATTGAATCGATTTCTTTGTTATATTATGATTTAAAAATGGCTATTTTTGTTCACACAACTGTTGGTGTAAATACTTTAAGAAATGCAAGAATCACAGACTTTGTGGAGCGTTCACACGTTGCCACGTCGCCATATTAGGCTTTTTTATATACAGTTCAGTAGCTGCTAGGAAAGTTGTGCACATTTTAAGTTTTACTTGCATGATGATGGTCTGTGTGATAGGTTTTATATGAAGGAATACCACAACATTTTTACCATCACTTGTACCACGTAACATCAGTGCTAGACTCAGGATGTGGTTAGCCAGGCTTAGCATGAAGCACAAGAAGCGTGAGGAAATGGCTTCACCTGCTGAGTCTTGATTTATAAACTCCGCCTTCCTATTGTTTTGCTTCTCTGCTGATCACGTTACCTGATCAAGCAGCTCGTCTTCCTGAGCAGCAGTATAATGAGCATTGTATGCAGCTGAAGGTGGTCTGCTAGCTGTTTGCTTTCTCTGAATAAATATTGAACAAATGAGACCTAGAAGTTTTCACTTTGTTGGATTTATTTCCAAATATTTTGAGTATGAAGTATTTAGAGAATAATTTGATTTTATTACGAGACATTCAGTAGAGATATTTGTGTACTTAACTTAGCTATATTTTTTACATAGGCAAGCTCCTTGCTAACATGGAGAAACTGGCGATTAAATGTTTAGTTGAGTTGTTTTTGTTTCAGCCTTTCTGGGAAATATATTGATCCCAATGCACCGATAACTTCAGGAGGAGGTGGACGGGTAAATGACGACAGCTAAACTTGCTCTCATGACAAACATCATGTTGGACAATACTATATATTATAGTCCTTCTGTCAGGAAGTTCTTACAGATGTACTGCGTCTAACTTTGCAGCTTCAATGCTTCAACAGTATGAAAAAGGGTTCAAGGCCCTGAACCCGTCCGTCATGGCACTGTATTACAAGGCGTCAAGTCAACATTTTTTCCAACATATTTACCACCGCCAAGGAGGTTATGTTTTTGTCTTTTAGCAGGATTATGCAAAACTATCAGGTCACCTTTCAACATACTTATTAGCGTGGTGTAGCATGAGGCAGATTCATGTAAGATGGCAAACAATGACTTATTGTTAATTTAACTTTTGCAAGGATCGACACTCTCCGAGTGTCAACAGAATGACACAAACTGTCCGCTCTTGAGCGTAACACCAGACAGAAGCTCACTGTAAAAGATGTCACAGCAGCTCCAGTCGTTCATATCAACGCCGATAAATCGATTAACTCTCTGGACAAACCCGAGTGACTTTCTAAGGAAGAGAGTCGCCTGTAGTCAACTTAACTTCTACTGCGCAACACAGCCGTTGCGTGTGCTTGTAAAGTCCGACGAAGTTGCGGTTATAAAATGTGAATTTTAGCAGTGCAGAGTGACTGTAGGAAACATCACATGGACCTTTTTTAAAACATTTTGCCATACTTCCTAAATTTCTGTCATTTGCGTCAAGACATGTGATTTCAGTTGTGGAGTTGCAGATAACAGAAGGTTGGGCTGTAGGCCTTGACCAGTTCAGTTCTTGTCTCTACTGTTATGGGTTTCTCACTTCTTCCTGTTTGTTTTTTTTTTTCCACAGGAGTTCTTTGATCACGCGAAGAAGCTGTGGGACGATGAAGGAGTGAAGGCATGCTTCGAGAGGTCCAACGAGTACCAGCTCATCGACTGCGCACAATAGTGAGTTTGAACTTCACAAAGCATTTCGTGGTCTGGTTTTGTGCTTTGCCTGCATGTTTGTTTTTGCAAGAGATTTTTTATACCTACATAGGTTATGTTATCAGTTATTTGTGCAGCTATAATATACCGCTGTTTTTCATTTTTACGGCCTGTAAACGATCGTCACATCTCCGCTCCGTCTGTCGTGTTTGAGGTTAAAGCTCTGCAGTGTGAGCTGGTGTCATGACTTATGTGAACATGACGGAGATATGTTTACTTTGGGTGTGGCAAGACAAGCAGCAGATGCATTCGGCCTCAGGAAAACTACATATCTGTTCACATTAGCCTGGTCCGACCTGTTGTATAATGAGATGCCCACTTGCTGAATGTGGAATTTCATTGGTAAACATGATTTTCTTTTTCTTTTTTTAAACATTTGTAAAGCTGCAGGTGAAGTTAACATTTCTTGTTTCTCAATCAGGGACAGGAGCAATCTACCTGTGGAGTTAAAATGCTTGACTTCTGTGTCTCCACGACAGGACAAAAAGCTATCTGGGTCATGATTTGGCTTCCACCTGTATAGAGTTTTTCGCAAATGTACAATTCTCCAGATACAGTTGGGAAATACTGATAAGAGCAGTGTGGCAAGGCGCAGAGACTGATGCCTCTTTGCACGGTGCCACAGATAGTTTGGAAGGCTCCTATAGTACGTTGGGCCACCATAGGGTGCTGGTTGTACATAGTAGAAGGCCCCTCTGATGCCTGTAAAAGGAAGTTTGGATATGCAAAGTGACTCACTGATTACAGTGTTCTCTCCTTCTGCTTCCTCTCTGACTCACCTCTGGATTCACATGTAAATATGAGGACATGAGCATGGTACAGAGTCAGGAGTGCAGCCCTCTGGAAGTTGTCCCCTCCCATCCCAAAGGTTGGCTCCCTTTATCTCTCAGGGTTCGGTCAAAGGCACACTTTATCAGTGACTGGAGATATTGTCTTGTCAACGATCTGCAAGCCGGCGTTACGTGCTTTTAAGACGGTATAGCACGTAGACAAACAGTCTCTATATGCTTTTCCTGAATACCTTCCGTTCCTTAAACATAAATTTGACTTCACGTCAAGCCTTCCCTGGTGGCCCTGCCTGAAAGCAACTTCCATAGAAAGGAGAGAGATAGTCAGGTGATGGTTGGAGAGTCACATGAATCTGTAAGGTGGAGCTGTTACAGTCCAAGGCCTGTGTTTGCTTTCGCTGCTCTGAGTCAGTCTGTGTGCAGAAGGACTGCACAATATGTAAATATATTCCTGCAACATAATACTACTACACAGTATTGTATACTACATGGTGTTTTAAAGAAATTATAAATCTGTCTTGTTTATATCCTCTGAGAGCTTAAATTGGAATATCCTGTTGTGTAATATGTGAAATCTTGGAACCAGAGTCTGATGACACAGTTTAACATTAACAGAAAAAAATTAAGACGGTGAAAAGAATAGAATTTAAAAAAGAAAAAAAAGAGTATTCCGGGTTCACATGTGACTGAGGTTGAATCAAAGTAGTACCTGTACTGGTTTTATAGGCTGGGATTCTTTTGACTACTTCAACCACCTAGCGTCTGTTGTATAAAGGTTACGACACACTTACTCTTCTGACTTCAAAACACTACAGAATGACTGAGGCTTGTTTGTCCATTTTCAGACTGAACACTCGCTGTGTGCGTCCACCTCCTCCCTGAAGTTGGTCCCAATAATATCCGCAATGTAAAAAAAACAGACAGATTCATGGAATCTGATAAGAAATCAATTCTTAAAGTACAAAATATTTTTGAATATCTTCAAAATGTGGTTTTAATTTAGCAGCGGCTTTGCGTTTTCTTATTGAAAGCCAGTGTTACATCTCCTCTCGACTTTCTTTCCAACAATTCCCAAATAGAAGTCAGTGAAATCCATACATGCATATTTCATATATTTACTGCCCGTTTATCTGATCCCTCCCATCCTCACTGTCCCTTTGTCTGTCACACGGCTTCTCCTGATTGGTTAACGGCCACTAAATCATCATCAAGCGAACAAGTTCATACGACTGCTGTATAAATGAGGTGAACAATTACTTGCAGCTTCATGTGGTTTAGAGTTTACAAATGTTTTTTCCTGTTTATAGTAAAGGACACGTGTTATATTTGAAAGATCTCACCGCAAAGTGAAGGTTTCTTTTGTTATGTATAATATGCTTTTGTTGTAGGTGTGTTTTTGCTGTTTGGAATTTGTCACTCTGTGGCCTCCCACTTACATCCTCTCTACATATTAACCTCTGCGTGAACCCTTTTGTATGGATGGCATTGCATGACGACACACACATACACACACACACACCTATTGCTATAGCTGCCAAGACGCTCACTGTTCTCTATGACCGTCCTGGAAGTAGTGAAGAACACCGAATGTGTTGAGAAGAATGGGTTAGCATTGATTCCTTTATTGGTTGAGTTGCCTTGTTATTATTTGGCTATTGTAACATAGAATACTTCCGGTTGACCCAAGACATGGCCTACTCCCTGTTGGTTGTTGGAGTAGGCTATGTCTTAGAATGTGCTATAAGAGTTTTCCGGCTGTTTGTTGGAGGATCACATTGCCAGGCAGCAACCCTCCATGCTAACAGTCCACCACAATGGATAAATAGTCCTGAAATCAGCGTTGGATCATTCAGTGGGTAGTAATGTTGGGTTATGTTGCCATTTCAACTCTGTTGTCCTTCAAAGACCTTTTTTTTTTTTTTTTTTCCACTGGCAAATATTTTTTCCAGTAGACCAAACGCTGGACGGCCCTTTGGACAAAGGCACAGGAAATAAGTACGGGCCGATGGGGAGTAGTTGTTATGCCAAAGAGCATGTCCATATTGATGCCTTTGGAATCCTGTCACCCATTGATCCGCCCTCTGCGTTGCACATTTATACGTTTTAAGAGCACAGATATGCGTCTGCCAGTTGATTGATTATGAGCTATTTTCAGCCGCAGCAGGGCCGGTTCCATTGCAATGCCTTGGATGTGTCAACGGCAAAATCAAACACTTTTTCACACGCAAAGCTCCCAGACCTCTGGCTTTTTCTGTTTACTATGGCGAGTCGTAGTTGCAACCTCCCAGCACATTCGTCGTTTTGATGTTTGATGCTGCTCGGGGGTTGGTATTGGGGATCTTCTTCTGTTGTGTGCTCAGTAGTGACTAGGAAATAAGGCTGCAGCAACAGAGCCTGGGCCAGAGAAGAGCTGCCCTGGATGGTTCTATTGGAGTCTGGGAGTGTGACTAAAAAAATCAGGCTATGAACCAGCTGAGCGATACAGCTGGCGTAGATTCCTGAAACAGGATCGAGGCCTGGGAAAGTAACAGAGCTGACGTTGGGTTAGGTACTCTAGTCTGAGGCTGGAGTTTAGTCTGGAACCTTCTGTGCCTCTGAAGATATTGAGTGGACAATTAAAGACTTCCTGTTTTCACTTTGACACAGGAGCACTTACTATTAAATGTGACAATTTTTCAAATGTGTAATGTCGGCGGCGACACTCTTACTGATGAAGCAGTGAACTACAGCTTCCTCTCGGCTTTACAGAGCTTCATAGTGACTTGTAGTTCTTTGTTGAGCTATCTGGTTGCAATTCTACTCTTTTTTGTTTTTTTTTGGTTTAATCTCAAGCAGCAGTTCTCCAAGACAGACCTCTAGAAACCCAGTGTATAAACCTGCTAGGCATCAAACGTCGCACACTCATTTAGCGACTAGCTGCTGATCATAGTGAAGCATTTAACTGCAAAAGAGACTTGATAGAGTTGGTAAACAGAGCTCGAGTACTTAAAACTACCAGGTGGACAGAAACACGACTCCAAACCTGCTGAAGTCGCTCTGTAACAGCTGATTGGGTTCTAATCGTTAGCTGCTGTCGTGTTCACCATGTAGGTGGTGCAGGTTCAGGTTCATTAATGCACCTGGAGGCGCTGATGGATACGGAAACATAAATTTACAGAAAATGTATCTGCAATTATTGTGATCGTTGTTTCATCATTAAAGTCAGTTCTTAAACTCACATTTCCTACTTCCGAATTAGATTTTCTTGATGATCTTATGTGACCGGAAACTGAACATATTTGCATCAGTCCAACTCAATTTAGCAAATTTAGGGACAAAATTTTTAATAGAACAATAAGGAAAATGTCCTTTTTATTTTAATTTATAGTCTCAGCGCTTGTTGTTCCAATTATCATCCCACTAAAGTTATCAATCCACAATCCAGTCAGGAGTGAAATGGCCATCACACCACACACAACAGTAAAAAAAAAACCATGAATGAACAACATACAGGAAGATGAGACTTGGCCCCGACTCACCTGACTCACCATACTGAGACAAGTATCAGATTGTTCTTGCTCGAGCTGTCCAGAGACATTCATGCATTCGGCGCCACTGCCATTGATCCTAATGAGGACTAAATGAAAGAGCATAGAAACACTGTGGGCTGTTCAGGGCGGATAAGTTATATAGTTGTTAATCACAACAACACCACAGCAGCTGGGCTTCAAAATTATATTTTACAGTATTTGAAATGCAAAAAACGTCACTTGTTTTAACTGTAAATGTGGAATATTTAGACGAAAAGGTCTTTGCTGTGTAATTAAGGATTTTGAACCTCCTGTCTTTACACTGTATCGTGTAAATATAAGATCCATGCACGTTGTTTAGTGTTTAAACTACTTGAAAGACATTAAATGTTTTAAGATGTGTAGTGTTGAGCAGATGATCCAGGAAGCAGTGATGCACTTGGATCAGGACATGTGTCCAGCGGTGCCAGAGATGGGGCTGCAGATAGGCACATGGAAGGTGGGGTCTGGTTCGTGGCTGGGGCTGGAGCTGGGGCTGGGGTGTAGTGCTGGTCACGGGACTCTGTCACCAGCCTGGGGGCCACTGACACAGTCATCTGGGGCAGTAAAGTGCTAAGAATGGACGGCATTGTCAGCCAGCCCCAGCCCCCGAAGGGCCTACAGAAACAGAGGGGCTACGCTTTGCAAACACTAGCTTTCCTCAATAAGGAGCCTCTTCTCTTCACGGAAGAGCCCGAGAGAGCGATATTTATACACCGGCTGCATGTCACCGCTGCTTTTTTCCGTCACTGTTAAGTTGCTTGATTTCTTCATGATTAGGCGAATTTGATGTACATGACACTCATTGTGGCTAATTCAGACTGGTCGGGATTTCACAAGAACCGATACTTTCCTACTAAACTGATCCCAAAGTTCTTGTATGGTGTTGGAGAACTTACAAGTGTTTTCGGCTTGTCGACAATACTGGAGCACGGAGAGGCTCAATGAATCAAAGCAATGTTTCCGCACTTCTAAAATATCCTCCGTGTCTTTCAGCGACCAGAGAACGTCTCTGTGATGCAGCAGAGCTACTCGGTTGTCTCCCTGTTCCTCAGGTTTTATTAGCAAAGCAAAACTCTTAAGTTAGACAAACATCGAAGATGAGGAGATCTTTCACCGGCTAATCAATCGGGTTTGCCATTGTTCGCAAAAATGTCTTCACTGTCAACTCCTCCCCTGCTGCATGCGAGGATGCTCGCACAAACACACATTGGAGTTGTTCAGCCAACACAAACAAAACTCTAAACTTTAGAGTTCTATTATGTTATGAAAATAGAAAAATATTCTAGATTGTTTATCAGACTATGGCGACAAAACAGTTGAATAATGGAAACACTGGAGTCATATACGGAGACAGGTTGTGTCCACAGAAGACTTCTATTACATTAAACATTTTATTTTGAAATGTATCCATTCGATGAATTGCTGGATTTATTATATTGTTTAGAGAGTCTAAAAATGTAGAGATGCTAGTGTCGACCTCCAAGTTCTATAGTAACATGACCCTTAGACTCTGGATGTGTCTTACATCTCTATACTGATCTGTGTTTATAGTTTGATAACTTTGTGATCGGTCCTCAGGTTGTATTTAATGTAGTATAAATAATCCTTCACTATGTTCTGAGTTGTTAGTTTCAGTACAACCAGAGAAGAATGTGAGATCTTATCAACCCTTCATGTGTCTGCCATGTTCAGGGCTTGACTAGTGAAGGAAATCATTATCCTGATTTCTGCAAAATCTATAGTAAGACGTTTCAATACTATGAAGATTAACAGGAAATGATCCTTTCACAACATATCAAATTGATTAATTTTTATTGCTTTGAGTCTGCAGGGTTCATGATCTTAACTTCGTGAGCTATCGGAGGACTCCACTCCACTCTGGTTTTTCCTGTTTGTTTTTTTTCTAAACCAGAAACTCAAGACCATGATGGCACCGAGCAAAGAACGTCAGGATTCTTTCAACCAAAATAAAATGTAATTTAAAACCGTGACATTTGGTGTCAATATCCTAAACACTGGTACTGAAACAAAAATGGTGGACAGCCGGGGTCACAATGATTAGCAGCACATTAACCTCCAATACACCAAACAATGTTTCAGAGATCTAAATTTCTTTTAAGAAAAGCAGACGCATGCGACGTTAAGGTCCGACGGTACATTCTGATAGGTCGCGCCTCACATTCAGCAGGTCTCTGTGTGTGTTTGTCTGTAGCATTAAGTTTTTCCCACCTGCATGGACAGACCTTCTTCTATTCGACCTCTGATTGGCTCTGACCCTGATGTTCTTCCTCACTGAAGGAAATAAAGACGCAAATTAGCCGATACCTCGTTAAGTAGAACCAATGCCGTTAAGAGAGGGAACCTTAATTGTATAATGTAGTGTAGGGTTGCACCTAACCATTAGTCTTTGATTAATAATCTAATGATTCTATCTAGTTATGTTATTATAAATATATTTTACTGAGTGTTTCATTCAGTAAACAGTAGTTTATTTATTGTATCTCTCTGGTAGATTTAAGCTACTTTAAAAAAAATTGTTAACTAAAAATGCAATTTAAAATCATTATAACCACACCTATAGTAGGAACTCTTTTTTTCTGAATAGGAGTCATAAAATGCCTTAATCCAGATTACCAAAACCATTTGTGTCACTGGGTAAAATCAGATGACCCTGCTGTCAGCTGACTGGAATAATCAAAGGGGGCACTATAAGTGTGTGTACAGTGTTTGAATGTGTGTGTGTGTGTGTCTGATTTCTGAGGAAGAAAACAGCGGTTTAGAGCTGAACTGCAGAATGTGATCTACTGGAAGCTCAGTGGGTCTCCATCTATTCAAACCACTGTCCTTAAGGTTGTTAGAGCCCCCTGTGGGACTCTCTCTCTCTTTCTCTCTCTCTCTCTCTCTCTCTCTCTCTCTCTCTCTCTCTCTCTCGAAAAGGGCCTGTCAGACACAGAATATGACAATTGATGTTGAATATTAATAAAGTACACCATATGCTCGGGATGAAATATTATCCATGCATTATTAAATGTGACTCATTGTGTCAGCCGTTAATTAAGGCTTGTTAAAACATAATAAAAGAATGAGATGTTGGACACGATTAAAGAACTGGAAGTTTGTTGTAAACACAGAAATCATATGAAGGATGATGAGATAAAAGAGAATAAATTATTGGCACTGAGTGTCTTTACATTCTTTGTGAGCTGCTGGTGATTGATATTCCGTCTTTGTAGAATTCTGTGCATATTAAACATTCTTCTGCCGCTTGACTGTCTATCTGTGGCTGGAATATAATGGGTTGGCGGAATTTTGGGCCGATGCTTGCTGACCACGTTTTGA
>CAAKHC010000950.1:6043-24146 GCA_901007825.1 Macroramphosus scolopax
GCGCGCCCCCCCCCCCCGCCCCGGGGGGGGGGGGGGGGGGGGCGGGGGGGGGGGGGGGGGGGGGGGGGGGGGGGGGGGGGGGGGGGGGGGGGGGGGGGGGGGGGGGGGGGGGGGGGGGGGGGGGGGGGGGGGGCGAGCTGGGAACCAGTGGAGATGAGAGGGGATGTGCATGTTTGATGTTCGCCTGCCACCAAGTTTGAAACCATGTAAACTCCTCTCAGACGACCTGAGAGGTGTGTGACTGTCTCACACTGCTGACGGAGATCTGGACGACAGCTGAACACCTGCTGCCCCTCGCAGGTCTTTTATCTGGTGGAAAGGTATGTCTGTCCCACTCCAAAGCCTCCAGCACCTGATATTTACTCGACACGGCGGAGGTCGACCTTCTCGGTTTCAGCGCTGCAGGCTCCCACGTCCCCCCGCAGGGACGTGATCGGAGTCACATGAAGAGGAGCTGAACCGAGAGGAAGCTCTTCCTCATCTTTTAAACATTCAGCGAGTTGTTGTTAATCCTCATGAATCAGTTCTTGTTGAGGAGGATTTTATTTCAGGATCTTTAACATTAACTTGGAGTTGAGATCTTCATCATCTCTACAAACTGATATCAGACGTGTTCATCACTCCACATTCTGAGGCTCAGCTCGGATTAGACAGATGGATGTAACCATGTGAGGATGGACGGAGTTCACCTCCAGGATCCACCTCCAGAACCAGCCCCTCCCCTCCCCCCTCCCTCCTCCCTCCTCCTGGCGCCGCACACACACACACGGCGCAGTCCTGCAGCGGAGCGCCGTTTCTTTTCTCTAATTATCTGAGAGGAGCTGCGTGTTAAACACCGCCTGCGCCACTTTCCCACCGTTTCCTCCAGTTTCCGATGGGACCAGAGGACTGAGACCAGCTCGGAGCAGCAGACATGGACGGTTGCGCGTTCGGTTCCAGACTTTTACGCGTCGCGCTGCTGTTGGTGTCGCAGACTGCAGCGTCCGCGCAGCCCGGTGAGTGCAGCCGCCTGTTGACACGGTGTTCCAGCTCTGGTTGGTATCTACAGCTGTAGACAGGCTTCAGGTAGAGTCTGAGGAGTCTGAACCATCTTCTCTCTCCTGCAGCTGGTCGGTAACTTCCTCTCCTCTTCTCTCTGACTCGGATTGTTTAAAGCTGCTGATGTTTTCTGTTCACGTTTTAATCATTAAAGCAGCTTTGACCCACAAACAGACTAACGTGAGGAAGCTGCTCTGAGTTGGTTGAACCAGCAGCTGTGGAGTTGATCAGTCCAACTTGTCCCCGGCGTCCTCCTCCTCCTGTCTTTGTCTCCAGGGAATCCAATAAGAGTTCAGAGGACTGTCGTAAACTTTGAGGCTGTTTACTGTCGTAAACACTGAAGGACCAAACAGAACCAGTGAGGGCCTCGTCACTGACACGGTTCATGTTGGTTTGTTCTGTGTGGCGGCTGCTTAAAGGACCAGTGACAGTTTTCTACCTGCAGTCCTGAAGTACTGACGGGGGGACGTGTTGATCCAGACACTCAAGGAAAGGAAGTTAATATGCCTTGAATGACGACTGACGTCCCGGTGGTGACGGTACCACGCTGCCATGACCGGGGGTGTCGTGTCATGTTTGGGTTGAGTGACAGAAACAGACCGTAACCTCAGTTGTTAACACCACACTCTCCCAATGAATCTTCTTTCCTGAGAAACAAGCTGCACATCTGGGCTGCTGCGGGCCTCCCTCCCAGTGGGACCCCGTCCTCCCTCCCAGTGGGACCCTGTCCTCCCTCCCAGTGGGACCCCGTCCTCCCTCCCAGTGGGACCCCGTCCTCCCTCCCAGTGGGACCCTGTCCTCCCTCCCAGTGGGACCCCGTCCTCCCTCCCAGTGGGACCCCGTCCTCCCTCCCTGGGGGCCGGTTCATTAGCTCCCCGACCCCCCACCGGCTCTGTAAACTCATTAAAACACCAATGGGAACAGTTTAGCCAGCGGGCAGAGTCTCACCAATTGTCTTGCTGCCTTAAAACCTGGTTGTTTGGACAACCTGTGACCTCGGAGGCGCTTCCAGGCGAGGACACGCAGACGGGGACGAGGTAAACATGAGCGTCTGCTTTCAGACGGCTGTCAACATCAGACCAGCATGTTCAGGCTGAGGATCAGTGGCAGTTAAAGGATCACTGTTTGTTTCCCTTCACTTTACTGGACGTGATGGGAGCTGCTTCTTTTTGTTCAGGTTTGTTGTCGGCCCACAGATGTGGAGCTGCTGAGAGTCTCTGGTTGTTTCAGCCTCCAGCTGCAGAGGCTCGTCATGCGCCATTGGCTTCCACCCAGGGCGAGTTTAGAGAGGCGAGAGGCTCACAGGAATGTCTGTTATTCTTAGCAGTTTGGACGACGTCTGGGGTGAGATGATCCTTAACGCTGGCTGACGCTTTAAAGGGAAAACTGGGCTCGTAAATACGTCACCTCTGACTTGCAACCAGCTCTATTTGTCTTTGCAAATCTGTTCTGGCGTCTGTTCTCACCTGTTCTGAAACCAAAGATCAGGATCTTCGGTGGTGAGACGTCGTCATCTGATCTCAGCCGGAGATTCTTCACTTCTCATTTCCTCCGTCAGGTCTGGAACTCTGAAGAACTCAGACACAGATTATCCAGATGATTGTTCATTACTTTGCCTCCGTCCGTCTCGGTTCTATAAATGTTATCTTGGTTCTCCACCTGATGAAAGACATCCATGTCATTACTCTGATTCTCCTTCAGCTCCAGAGTGTTTCCCCGGAGGTCACCGTACGTTGCGTAACCCCTACCGCAGCATCGAGTTTGACTCCACAGAGATCCAGAACACGGCGATCCAGGACCTGGTGTGCGACCACTCGCTGCTGCCAGACTGGTACCGCTTCCAGATCAACAACAAGCCGGCAGAGATGCCAACCAGCTGCGTGGAGGTAGGATGCTGAGGACGGAGCGGATCCTCTGATGGTGGTGTAATAAGCACCTTCAGTCAGGTGGAGGGTTAATAACCCCTCGCTGCAGGTCGTGACTCTTCCTGTTGACTCCCCCTTGCAGATGAATCGCTGCGGGACGCAGGCGCCGGTGTGGCTGTCACTGAAGGACGCCTCCCTGCCGAGGCCCGGCGAGCTCCGCCAGCTCTCCGCCTGCGCCACCTGGCAGTTCTTCCACGGCAGCACCAAAGACTGCTGCCTCTTCCGCATCCCCATCACGGTGCGAAACTGCGGCGACTTCCTGGTGTACTACCTGCAGCCCACGCAGGGGTGCATGGGATACTGCGCTAAAGGTCAGCACACAAACACCTGATGTGCACGTGATGTGTAAGAAGCAGGAGTCTCACTGTAGAACACTTTATGTTCCAGCTGCTCCAGATGTGGGAGCCGGCCTCTGCCCAGCAGGGGAGGTGGAGGTCAGCGGATGGTGCCGAGGTAAACTAACCACAGAGACAAACCTGCCAACGTCTGTTTGTCTCAAACATTGCTTGAACAAACAGACGACAGACATTAATGGGTGGTTGACGTGGATCCTGACTGCATGTTTCTGTTTGCAGCTGCGTTGCCGTCCCTCCCGTCCCGCCCGGTGATCACCCCGGAGCTGATCGGCCACAGCGTCCACCTGAGGTGCTCCTTCGTCCCGCCGCCGTGGAGCCAGCTGCTGGGCTTCCAGGTGGTTTGGGCCCGACACATCGGCCACAGCATGAAGGCCGAGATCAGGCAGGAATCCACGCTGAAGCCCTTCTCACTGGTGGAGATGGACGGCGTCCACTTCAGGCTGGGGGAGACGGTAACCCCGCTGGATTATTGTGATCATTTGGGGCGCCGCACATGTGCAGGGTTGTGACCTCTCTGGTTAAGCCGTAAATCGGGCTGACCCGTCTCTGCCGGGGTTCAGCAAACGCAGAGAGTGACAACATCTGTCATATCAGACTAGGACAAGAAGCAGGAGGAGGGCGGGAAGATGAAATCTGTTGCAGGTTAGCGAAGCCTCCACATGCTTCCTCTCTCATCCTGTGCACAGTCGGTTTGCTGCTCACAGAGAACGTAGCAGCTACATCTGCTCGTTCCTTCTTTGGAGCCAGTAAATCTAAACGAAGGGAACCGACCGGCTGCGAGAGGCAGCTCACGTTACGACTGATAGCTGGAACCAGAGAGGTCGGTAGGTAGCAGGATGGCACACAGACTACCTGCTGGTCTTCATCTGGGAGGGGGGGGGGGGCAGCTGTTCATGTGTATCAGGACTAATAACTGCTCAGATTAAGTTTGAGGTCTGAGGCCTCGTTTCCAGGAGACATTGAGATGTTCAGTGGTGTGTTTGGACCGGGTGAGGTCATCCCCTCGGTACAGCTGGGGAACATTGAGCTGAGCACCGGGACACGGGGGGGTTGCATTAGTTGTGTCTGGGCTCTCTCATGGGGCTCGACTTTAACACATGTTGATGCTGCAGATGGGCTGGGTCAAAGGTCACCGGTGAGGGCAATGTTCTCTGGATGTTCTAATGAATCACAAACTGCAGGTGAAAACACGAAGCAGTTATCAGATTTAAGTTAAGATATGACAACATCTGGAGGAAGGAAGGAGCTGTGAGTCATGTGACTGATGTTCTCCCACAGTTCTCCTGCAGCGTGGCCACCTTCAGAGCCAACTTCACCCACAGCAGATCTGCTCCCAAAGAGAGTGAGAGCTTCTACGCCGGACTGAAGGTACGTTGATGTCTTCACGCATCAGGAGGAACGAAGGAAACCTTCACAGTCGCTCTTCTCTCTCTCTTCAGTTTTCTCCAGACTTGCTGCACATAACGGAGGACAGTAAGGAGCACGAGGTCACCGTCCACAGCACGGTGCCCGTCCCCTGTTACCACGCCGACCACGGCCACCGGTGTGGAGTCCCTCTGGCTCTCAGTGTCCACGACCCAGGTCAGACCCGTAGGAGAGCAGGAGGCTCACAGCTGACAGGATATTACAAGTTAACCATCTTGTTGTGTTTATCTGGGAACAGGAAACCTTTTAGACTATAACCTTCAAACGTTCTGACACATTTAGAATGAGCTGTTTAGAAGCTGTCGTCCCTAGAAGACGCAGGACAAGTAGATAATGAAGGAGCGTTACCGTCTCCTGAGATCAGCTGACAGGTGAGGAAGAAGAGGCACTGATGGGGCTGGTCACTCATTAACAGATGATTAAAGGCTTGTTCCTGTGTCTGTACATCAGCACATCAAAGCCCGCACAGGGAGACATCGTCACAGTCCTGCAGGCAGCTGTCCTCCGTCCGTCAGCGCCGCCTCACCGCTGCTCTGTTCACGTCCACAGACAGTCTCCGACACGAGGTCTCCAACGTGGTGCTGTCCGCCTGCCTGGTGGAGCTCCGGCCGACCGCCTGCGGTGACGGCAGCTGCGGCCGGGCGTCCGTCCTGGTCACCGCCGTCACAGACTTCACACGTGACGGGAACCGGCCCAGCTTGATCGGGGCTCTGCCCGGGCCCGGAGCACCGCGGCTCTGGAGGAGCTACGTTCCAACGCCCCTGAAAGTGAGTAAAAGATGTGAAGAGGTTCAGTCTGTGAGGGGTCAGTAGAAGGATCGACGGGGACCCGGAGAGGTTCCTGTCAGAGGTTCCAGGTGGGACTGGTGCCCCTTTAAAGGCTCCTCATGAAGTCGTCCCTGCAGACATTTGAAGGGTTCTTGAGGAGCTTCCACAACCTCTTCAGGCGCAGTAAGGAGGTCTGAGGAAGGTAATTAGGTGCTTAAAGCTGAGGTCATGTGGTGCGCCTGGAATCCCTGTGGGACAACTGGAGTCCTGGAGGGGTGTCCAGAGGTAGAGAGAGAGAAGTATTGTGATGTAATTATAGATCTAATTAAAGCGCAGGAGGAAGATTACAGGTTTGTTTTACGGTGTTTACATACACACAGTGATGAAGTGCTTCATGAAGCTGCAGCACAGGACGGCTGGAACCATCAAGGGTTCATGATGTTTGAGGAACATTGTTCAAAGTGATCATTAGCTGCGTCCACACTAACGTTATGTCAGAGATAATGTCCGTCCTGCAGACATTCTGTCTCCGTGGCCTGCAGCAGCGTTTTACCATCTGTGTTTAGTGAAGACTTCAAAGTCTGGAGGTCAGAGGTCAGAGGGTGGAGCCTCCCAATCTTTGTTCTCCCTACCTCCCTACCAGGTCACAGTTCAGGACGTTCCCACTTCCACCTGCTACTCCCTGACGGACCCTCACGTCATCACCCTGGACGGCAGGTAACTCACCTGTTTAACCTGCAAGTCTTCAGGTTTCAGTTTCAGCCTGTCATGGTAGAACAACAGATTCCTCCCAATCTGCTCTGTAGGCGTTATGAGAACCACCAGACTGGCACGTTTGTCCTCTACCGGAGCCTCGCCAGGGAGTTCGAGGTCCACTCTCGGCAGTGGGACTGTGGCAGCCGACATTACGCTGTCGCCTGCAACTGCGGCGTGGCGGTTCGAGAGGGTAACGAGGTGGCCGTGTTTGACATGTGCAACGGTCAACCGCAGGAGACGAGGCCCCGCCTCACCCTGAAGATCCTGGGTGAGGATGATGATGATGATGATGACCGAGGCCGCCGGGTCAGGGTGCTTGAATCCCACCAGGGAAAGAAGGTCACCGTAGGTATCCAATCTTTGTCACACTCACAGAGTTTAACAATCCATTTCTGTATTTACTGGTGCCGCATGAGAAGACGACGTTAATGACGACTCTCCTCTTGTAGTTGATCTTTCCATCCGGGGCCTTCGTCAGGGCCGATGTTGGTGATTGGGGGATGAGCCTGTCCGTCCGTGCGCCGAGTGTCGACTACCGCAACACACGAGGCCTCTGCGGCACCTTTGACCGCAATGGAAACAACGACCTCCACGGCTCTGAGGACGTCTCCTTCGGCCCTGATGACCTGCATCACTTCATAGAGGACTGGAGGTCAGCTTGTCAGACACTCGTGGAAATGTTTTCTGCTTTGCTGCGACCTGATGCCCCTTTGGCTTCTTGAGTTGAGTCGTAAATCCATTTCCCTGGCTGGTGTCTTTGTGTGTTGTGTGTTAGGATAGCACCCGGGGAGAGTTTATTTGACAAGATGCCTCCTGGGACAAGCCGAGAGGACAGACGGCCTTTCTGTCGGTGCCAAACAGGATACGACACTTCTCATCACACCAGCAGGGGGGTGGAGAACCTCTACAGTCCCTCCGCTCACTCTGGCTGCTTTGTTTATGACAGTGTGGATTACACATCTGTGTTTCCCTCCATGGACACAACACTGGAATACATCAGGAGTCCAGACCGAGAGGAAGAACTCCTGAATATGTCCTCCAGTCATCCTCTGGAGAGGAGGCACCTTCATCTCCACAGGGAGATGAAGCAGCCCAGCGGCAGTGCGGATGAACTGCAGGCTGAGTTCAGGGAGGACCTCCTGCTCTCCGTTCACAGACCGAGGAGACAGGCCATGTTTGAGTTTCAACCCGTCTTCACCTCTCAAAGCCTCAGCCAGGCTGATTTGGAGAGCTTTGCTTACTTCTTCCCTGAGGATCATCTTGCAGAAGCCCGGCCGAAGGTCCAACCTCAGTGGCCGACGCCAAGCGGCCTGACTTCAGGCAAAGCCCTGGAAGTGTGCCAGATGGCTTTGGCCAACTCGACCGTTGGCTCGGTGTGCCGGGGGCTGCTGGGGCGCCGCCTGGACGAGGCCGTGGATCTCTGCATCCTCGACCTGCAGCTGAAGGACGACCTGGGCTGGGAGGAGGCCCTGCTGCCGTACCTGGAGAACGAGTGCGAGAGGAGGCTGCTGGACAACCGAACCCAGAGAGCAGTGGAGCTGGGAGGTCCACCAGGATCATCCGGAGGAGTGCTGATGGCTCTGCGCTGTCCCAACTTCTGCAATGGGAATGGAGAGTGCACAGAGTGGGGATGCCAGTGCCATCGCAGCTACAGCTCCTACGACTGCAGCCTTGCAATCAGTGAGTATCTGGACATCCAGAGTACAATGATGTCACTGGACATGTTATAACACCTCCCTTCTACATCAGGCCAGCCAGTAGAGTTAACTGATGTGGAGAATGGTGGACTGTGTGATATCAGAGCATTGGACTGCCGCAGCGTTCGGGTCTTCGGCCTCGGCTTCATCGACTCTGCAGACCTGAGCTGTCACGCCACCAGACTGAAGGTGAAGGTCGGCAAGATCGAAGGGTTTCTTCTAATATTCACGATATTCTCTCTGAACTGATTTGATCCGCCTCCACAGTACATGAATGGGGTCTGGGTTTCGGGGGAGAAGCAGAGGACCAGAGCCTCCTTCCTCAGCTCCAAGGCGTTGGACTGTGTTGTCCCCTCGCTGAGCAACACGGCCGTCAACACCGAAGACTTCATGATGGATGACAAGCCGTACGCACGCTGGGAGATGAAGGTACTGCTGCCTTTCATGTCAGCTGGATTTAAATTGTCTGGTGGAGTTACGGACGGTGTTAATGCTGCTCCTCCCCCCCCCAGGTGACCAACGATGGTTCCCAGTACAGCCAAGCCAAGGTGCTGACCATCTACGATGGCGTCTGTCAGGTCTGTGCGGCGTCACGCTCGGGACTCTGTAAGTTAAAGGTAACTCACAAACCAGAGCCCAGTGGATGTTGACATTGAAGGCACTTGTTTAGAACAGTTGTTAATCCCATCGGAGTCGTGGAAGCAGGTTTGTAGGACAGATGTGATTCAGTGGGTGTTTAGTGGAGACGTGTGGCCAAGTGTTTTATAGAGGTGGAGAAACGGGGCTGGTTGAAGAGGAAACCAGAGACAGGGGGACGTCCCATCGTCCCGACACGCAGCAGCTGGCCAGCTTACATTCATAAAAAAGGTGCAGGGGGGGTCCTGTTGTTACTGGAACAGGTTTTATGGGAGTACAGACAGTGAAACATGAACCCTCAAGTGAACACACACACACACACACACACACACACACACACACGGCAGCAAACAGAGGCCAAATGTTTTGCTGTGTTTTGGAAAAGCTGAACTAAATTGAATTAACGTCAGTGGAGAGCAGCAGATTTCCTGTCCTACTTGGGAACATCCAAACAGCTTGGAAGAACATGTTGTATTACATCCTACTTACTGGAAGCTGCAAACAAAGTCTTCTTCACTCTGTCTCAGGACCGGACCTGTAACATAGACGGGATGTGTTTTGCAGAGGGGGACTCGAACCCAGGCAGCCCTTGTCTCCTCTGTGACCCCGACACCTCCAAGTTCACCTGGTCTGTCAACCAAGGTAACGTATGAACTCCATGCATGGGAGGAACTGTTGTCCCCAACAGGTAGCAGGTGGAGGTAGCAGGGCTGATCAGGCACATGGAACGGTTGAAGTAAAGCCACCATGTGACTGTCAGGATCATTGCAGCAGCCCAATGACATGTGGTGTCCACATACTTCTGCCTGTCAGGACCTTCACCTGATGCCATCACTCATTTTTAAGAACAGTACTTCTCCCTCGTTTGTGTCCACTTCTCTTTTCTTCTTGCGGCTCATTTTGATAAATTACAGGGTAAAAGAAACAGCATTCGTCTTCCTGTCAGTCCACCGTCCGTCACTGCGTCCCACTGCGCTCCTGTTTGTCTCCGTCAGCAGATCAAAGGAGCGGGGGGTTAAGTTCCCCAGCATGCCCCTGACCGGAGGGGAGAAGGGAAGTAGATCACATGGTTGACTTCCACAGCAATATAGACAATCATCTTCCCTTCCACTCAACAGCGCCGCACATTTGAAACAACAATCATCTCACTTTCAGTCTGAAGATCTTATTAGATGTCTGGAGAATAATCCAGCCAGTGACTCGTAGATACATTCTACATATTAATGTATTAATACAGATGTTCATGAAGGTCCAGGTCCTCCCTGAGAAGTGTCCTGAAGGTTGGACGGTGGTTTCTGCATCGTCCTGCAGACAAACAAACAAAAACTACTGTTAAAAACAATCGTATAAATGTGTGGCCAAGTGTTTTTGAAATGTTTGAAACATGCAACATCTGCAGCTGCTGGGTCGGCCCGTCATCACTGACCTGTAGAGAAGGATAACCACAAAGTTTTCTTTAGATTGGTGCAGTACTTTGTGTAATGAATCCTGATGAACAGTTCTGACTAGAATCTATTTGTGGTGGCAGCGTGTGGAGCGACCTCACTGCAGTGATGTTCTCTGGGAATGTCATTATCGTCCTGCGGAACATCTTTAGAGATGATTCTCCCAGAAACATCCTGCAGGTCTGTTTTTAGGATCCAGAGTTGAAATCAGGACAGGAAACACACTGTTATCAAGATGTGATGTAACAATGAATGAAGAGGTGGGAATGATGATTAAACCACTGCCTGAAATATATTTACATAAAGAGTTCTTCCTCTGTATTCAGTCAACGAGCCGCCGGCCTTCCACCGACCTCAGGACGACCTGCGGACGTTCGCCGGGGAGAACTTTGTCTTCCAGTTCACGGCATCAGACCCTGAAGGCTCAGCGCTCCTCTTCCAGCTGGAGGAGGGACCAAAGGAGGCCGTCCTCTCCCCCGCCGGCCTCCTCATCTGGACGGTCCCAACACTTCCCGAGGAGGGGGAACATCAGTCCACCCGCTCCTTCCGCTTCACACTGTCGGATGAGTGCAACGCCCAGAGCACCTCCACCGTTGAGGTAGTTGGAGAAGGAAGGGATGGAGTTAAATACCACATTGAATTAAAGAGGTCTTTAAATCCTAACATGTGTTTTCCCTGGTCCAGATCAATGTGGTGCCGTGCGGCTGTCAGAATGGAGGCACATGTGTCACTGATGTCAACTTCCCCGCCGGCAGTGGGAAGTACCTGTGTGTGTGTCCCGGCGGTCAGCAGGGCGACTTCTGCAACCAGGATGTAGACGAGTGTTTGTCTGCTCCGTGTACCGCCGGCCGGTGCATCAACACGGCCGGCGGGTACCGATGTGAGTGTCCTGCAGGGCTGAGAGGTGAGACATCATGAATCCTTGGACCTCAGTCAGAGAAGTAGAACGGCTGCACCGGCGTCTCAGGCCGGCAGCTGCAGAGGAGCAGTCACGGTTTCTGTTGATGTTCACAGAATCAATGTTCTGTGCGTGTGTTCGGCAGGTTCAACATGCCTGGAGGACATCAACGAGTGTGAGAGGAAGCCCTGTTTCCCAGGAGTCCAGTGCTTCAACAGCTTCGGCTCCTATGGCTGCGGCCCCTGCCCCAAAGGCATGCTGGGAAATGGGACTATATGTACGGGTAAGTCCATCCGTCCCTGCCTCCCTCCATCCATCCATCAATATAAGGCAGATAGAGTCAGGTAACCCAGATGTCCGTCTCCGTAGCAACGCTCTCTTCCTCGTCCCTTGGCCAGATGATGTATATATTCCCTCCAGAGGTCGGTAAAAGTTAGATTAGATTCAGTAATAGTTTCGATGAAAATCAACGGGGTATTTCTTGTGAGATCCCAGGCGAAGGTAACAAAGAACCTCGGTATCTCACACGGCCAGAATCCGACCAGGCGTATGTTTCCTTATCCTCCTCTCTAATGGAAAACTTGGCCCAAACAGAGAGTTACCATCTGGTGAGGACACATGCTTGGATTTCTTCAACCTCTTTGTTTTACTGCTTATCGTCTGATCTCCTCCAGCCCTGGACTTTAGTTTGACCTGTCTGACCTTCTGTCAAATCAGACGTGGCCCCGTGGGATGAAGATGAGTGGACGTAGACCTTCATCCCAAAGACTTTGCTTCTTCTTCTTGCTCAGCACAAAAACTCACAAATCAGTTTTTTATCTGATTTCATCCTCATCTGCTCTGTCAGTTGGATATACAGAATAAATCAGGTTTGTTTGACTCGCTCGCATGTCTGCGGTCTGTCAACTGAGTGCTTCCTGCTGCGCTCGGGGCCTTTAATGTGTTCAGAGGTCATCTCCCCTCGCTGAGATCTTTACAGATGTTCTCACATCTCTTACAGACTTAAGACCCTTCTAAGAGTTTTTATAGGGCTCCAGTTCCTTGACTGGACAATCAAAGAACATTTTCTTGTAGTTCGCTGTGATGTTGGTGATCAAAGAATTGAATCAGAAGTTATTCTGGACGAGAGCAGTCGATAAAATCATCTCAAATATTATGTCTCCTCACACAGTGATTTCCAGACCAGCGACCACCACATCTGCTCCTCAAACAACTGTCTACAAGGTACCAGGTGTTCTGAGGCAGACACCCAAACTGAGGACTGACCGTTTCCTGAAGACCAACAGTGGCGGCTCCTCGCAGACAAGAGCAGTGGCCGGGAAGACGATCCCGAGAATTGAAGCGAGCCGATCACAGAAGACCGTCAACGGGAGGAAGATTCCCGGCGTCGCTCCCATCTTCACCACGGCAGTGACATCAGGTGTGTCTCGTACTGAGAGAGATGATTTGAGGAAAACTCTAAGTCACCTCAACCTTTCTACAAGTGACAGAAACACATCAGGAGCTACACCAGACCAAGTCCAGCCGGATCGATCCAAAATCAGCAGCTCGATTAGCAAGACTTCGGCTGTGGCAGGAACACCAGCTGCAGGTGAGTCTGCTCCTACCTTCTGTATCTGCTTCAACACCGGAACAAGGAGGCCGTGTCAGCAGCACAGGTGTTGCAGGTTAAGAGGGTTACAGGAAAGGATAAACACCTGACCGGTCAATCTCCCGCTGTCCATGTTTCAGCCACGTGTGCCAGCAGGCCCTGCTTCCCCGGGGTTCAGTGCATCAACCGCAGGCCGCCGCATGTCGGCTACGTCTGCGGCCGCTGCCCGCCGGGTCTTCACGGTAACGGACGCATCTGCATGAAGAACTCCAAGGCAGGTGAGGCGTGTTTCCTTTTCCCCTTAAACAATACTTTACAATCAGAAACAAACGGAGGGACTCTCACCGACTGAAGGCTTCCTAACTGACGTTTATCTCCTGACAGCTCAGAAGAGGCTGTTTCATTCAAACTTAAATCTCTTTCCTGTTGATCGTGTTTGTCTCGGGGTTTGAAAATGATGGAGCCGCCAATGTCCTTCCCTCAGCGTCCAATCACCTTCATCAGCAGCAGACGGTAGGAAAGAGCAGCCGCTCTCCTCATGGAAGCAGCAGCAAGGTGTCCCAGCTCCACTTGCCTGTCTTGCCCCCCAGGCACGGGATCAAACACCAGTCCTCGTCCGTCACCAGAGCGAATGCACCACATCATACTTCTGCTCCAGGGAGGGGAGGCGGGACGGGGAGGAGGGAAGCGGTCACTGTTGCTTCCCGAGATGTCCCAAGAACATCGGCCCATCATATCAGCACCTTCCATGTCACTCACTTCACCCGCCCAAGTGCCAGAGCAGACGCCAGGCCGAGCTTCACTCCGTCCAGGGCGGCTCCCCACGTGACCGTCTCCAAGGTGAGTCGACTGTATCGTCTTGATCATCACTCAGTCAAGATAAAGTCCAGTGTGTCTGAAACAAACGTCCGTCCTTCCCCCTCTAAGCAGTCTGAAGGTCCCACACCTTCCAAGGTGACTCTACCCGCCCCTCGCCTCGCCACTCAGTCTGGCAAAGTGAAGGAGACCAAACAGACAACGCATCCTCGGCTTAACCACCTGACAACGACCCAGGCCAAACCCTGGACCCCTCTGAGACCCGTCCTCCCCCTCACGGCGGCCCTCTCTGCTCTGTCTTATTCCCTTTCTGAGTCGGAGTTCTCTGCAGACGGAGATGAAGCGGAGCCGGAGTCCAACAGTTCAGAGCTGCCGCCAGTGGTCCCGTCGTTGACCTTTGATACACCAGGCAGGACAGATTTCACATCCCACCTCCGGAGAACTACCTCCGCCCAGCTGGTGCTGAGGAGTTCTACGGCAGCCCAGAAATATGCGGCGTCATGCGCCGACCGGCCGTGTTTTCCTGGAGTCCACTGTGAACCAGCCGTGGACGGAGGTTTCCGCTGTGGGAGGTGTCCTGTTGGCTACACCGGAGATGGACGCGCCTGTCGAGGTAGAGTGTCTTCAACACGAATTATCTCTGGACACTGATGTAGAAGTTATAACACAGTGAGTCGTCTTCAGTCCAAAGAATTAACCCTTCACTCAGCAGAAGCTCCTCCCTAGAACCAGGTTTATTAGAGATGCACTCAGGTTTAAAACAGCTGCTGTGTCTTTGTCTCCAGCTGTTTGCAGACACACATGTGGGAGGAACATGGAGTGTGCGGCGCCCAACACGTGTCGCTGCAAACCAGGATACACTGGATTTGACTGTCAGACAGGTCAGTGAATAACTCACCGAAACCAATTGGGTTTTACATTTCTGTCATTATTTTTATTCAGCATTTATTCGATTGCATTCCCCTTCATCAGTCCTTTGTATTTTTGCATTTCTTTTAGCAATCTGTGATCCAGCGTGTGTGAACGGGGGAGCATGCGTCGCTCCGGGAATGTGTCAGTGTCTACGTGGGTTTCATGGAGAAACTTGTCAGGAAGGTAAATCTTCTGTCCCCCAGTTAATCCAGTCAGAGTCAATCCCTCCTCCTCCGGAAGTGTTGTGAACATCATGTGGAGGAAGGAAATGAAACACAGATTATTCTGATGGCACGTCGTTGTACAAGTTTATCTAAGTGGAATCCATCCGTCAGCTCTGTGCAGGTTAGCATGTGAACACGGCGGCAGCTGTGTGGGACCGCAGACGTGCTCCTGTCCTTACGGCTTCGTTGGACCTCGGTGTGAAACCAGTGAGTTCACAGCTGCTAGAATCTAAACTTATTGAACTGATGTCAGGAGGTTTATTAACATTTGAAGTTCATATCATTTGCTCTTGTGATGATTGTGGTAATTTTGTTCATAGTGGTGTGCAGCCGCCACTGTCACAACGGAGGCCAGTGTGCTTCCCCAGACGAGTGCTTGTGTCCGCCAGGTTGGACTGGACGGACCTGCGAGACTGGTGAGTGAGTGTGTGTGTGTGTGTGTGTGTGTGTGTGTGTGTGTGCGTGCATGCACTGACCTCCTAGCGCTGATGTTTTCACTCTCTCCAGCTCTTTGCTCGCCCATCTGCCTGAACGGAGGGTCGTGCGTTCGTCCAAACACCTGCGAGTGTCTTCGTGGTTTCTACGGTGCCCAGTGTCAGAACGGTACATCAGAAAGTTCAGCATCTCTTCACTTATCTGTAATAAAAGCATGTCATCAGGTGTAACTGTCCTCTTCATTCTGCAGCCGTCTGCAGTCCGCCCTGTAAGAACGGCGGCCTGTGCATGAGGAACAACATCTGTTCCTGTCTGCAGGGATACACCGGGGGGCGCTGCGAGAGAAGTCAGTCCAATCCGCACTCATGACTCATCCCGAAGACATCTTTCTATTTCTATCTTCAGATGTCTCTTTCCCTGTCTCTCTCTCTCCAGGTGTGTGTGAGCCCATGTGTATGAACGGAGGCAGATGTGTTGGTCCAGATGTTTGTGATTGTCCGTCTGGCTGGCGAGGGAAGAGATGTGATAAACGTAGGTAGTTTTATAATCCTCCGAACCGACATGGTGCATCTTGATCAGGTCAATGATTTGTGTTGCCTTCCAGCCAGCTGCCTGCACAAGTGTCTGAACGGCGGCGAGTGTGTGGGTCCGAACACGTGCCACTGTGCAGCGGGCTGGCAGGGGCTGCTGTGTCAGATCCGTGAGTAATAAACACACACTGGTGTGAACACGGCCGGTCAAAGGTTTCACTAGATCTCCATGTTTCTTCATCTACTTCCATCAATCCCTTTTACGACTGATATTAAAGCTGCTTTTAGCTTGGCTTTTCTCCAGCGTCTGCAAACTGGAGAAAAGCTTTTCCAGAGCTCCTTTCATCTTCACATGGTTGCCACAGTCACATGGTTGCCACAGTCAGACTCGTGGTGACTGCAGGACGTGTTGATGAGTGTTTCTCTCTGTGATGTCACCCAGCTCACTGTGAGCAGACGTGTCTGTACGGCAGTCGCTGCGTCCGACCGAACGTCTGCGCCTGTCGGAGCGGGACCTCAGGTTCTCTCTGCTCCAAGAAGGTAAGACAAAGTGTTTGCTCCGCCTCCTGGCGCTGTCAGAGAGTGTTAGGCATAACGTGATGTTCTTTTGACAGCTCATACATACAATTTACAACTTACAATCTAGACTTCCTGCTTCGTTAAAGTTAAAGATCCATTTCCAGACGGCTTATGTCCAGGAAGTCCAGAGGATAATCTCTGGCTCTTCTTGTTTTCCAGTACCGTGCCAGTCGAGGCTGACACCACCGAACAACGAGCGAATCGGCGGCGTCTGAACGGAGCATCATCAGCATAGAAGGCGCTTGAATCTTGTTCCAAAGGTTTCATCTCTGGAACCTCCATAAAGGACAGACCACCTGGGATCACCTGGTTGATCTGATGTCCTTATCAAACCGTCTTTATTGAGATGGTATTTGTCCAAACAGGCAGCTCAAGAGAGTTTTCACATAACGTTCTACTGCTCCAGTCGCTATGCTAAACTAAGCTAACATGTTGACCTTTACATCCAGAGAGGAAAGAAACGATTCTCCTCATCACATTTTCGTATCAGAACATTACACGACTCGTTATTTTCCACTTAACCTTCCTTCCGTCAGACATAAAGCAGATATGTCCTCCTCCCTAACATTTTATTTTTACCTGTAAATGGCGTTGTGTTCCGGTTTCATGCTACAAACTATTTATTTATTTGGCTGTGGGGTTGTATATATCTTAATCTCTGTATAATCTTTCTTATTCAAGCTTTTGTTTAATGCTCATTTTGTAAAAAAAAGAAATAAAGATGCTTGTCAGTAGATTCTGAAAACTCTTCACACAAATCAAATCTTCTGTCTGAGACAGATAAGATTTATCTTATCGTACCCATAATACCTTGATAACAGCGAGGACGTCCAGCACGGCCACCTGAAGAGAACTTAAAGTTAGTAAAACCCAAATGAAGCCTTCACTCAGTGTTCTAAACTACTCGTGGAGTTTTTTTATCTTCTTCATCAGCAGCGGCAGAGAAGCTCTCGACTTCGCCTTAGGGGCCAGACAGGTTCACGGCCAGCAGTTGGGGGCCACAGGGGCCGCGAGGAAATGAGGATTAAAAGATTAATGAGGCCACATTAGCTCTGCACCAGTTCCACTCTAAAGGCCTCTCAAGAGCTGGTTGACTTTTTGCAAGATGTTCTTTGGAGAGACAGCAGCGATTATAAGACTCAACAGGAGCAACACAAAGCCATTCGTCAAACCTTGTCAGAGTCCAGGAGGATCTTCTGACCTGCTGCAGCATGGTGACCTTTGAATACAGGCAACTAATGAATGTCTGCTTTTAGTGGCTGTCTTAATGAACTGCAGGCTACAATTTCACAACAATAAACGTGGATAATTTAGGATTTACTGCCATCTGGTGGAGATATTTAAAATAAGAAGTGTGGAATGAACAGAATTAAAGATAAAGTTCAGCAAATCCATGATGCAGTGATCGGTGTTAAACAGGTAAGAAGACAATTTAATTATCAGTTTGACAAAGTGGTCGAGGAAACTTTAGCTTCATGTTTGAGTCCCAGAAGCTAAAGCTGTGTCTGTGCTCCACATTCAAATATTAATATGATCCTAGAAAGATGTTTCCTCCAAAGTTTAAAACGAGTTTGTGAAGTCAACAGAAGCTCGTCTAAGCTAAAGACTGGACTGATACGAAGAGGAAGACTCCAGAAGACGCAAATGAAAAAATTGAATCACAATTTGAGTGACACTTCTTGTGTGAATGCTGAAAAACTAGACTAGTTAGCTAGTTCGAACTACTTTATAAAACGTTAGCTTGTTTATAAAACGTTAGCTTGTTTGAACTCCTTCATTTAAAGTTAGCTAGTCTGAACTGCTTAATGAAACGTTAGCTTGTTTATAAAACGTTAGCTTGTTTGAATTCCTTCATTTACAGTAAGCTAGTCTGAACTGCTTTATGAAACGTTAGCTTGTTTGAACAACTTTACATTGACTAGTTAGCTAGTCTGAACTGGTCAGGGTTCCCGGTCAGGGAACCCTGAAGCCAGAAATGGTGGAAGGTTGGGCTTAAATAATCTTTAGACTTGTATAATATCATCAGACAGATTTCAAAATGTTGAACAGATCTTAATCCTGAGTGGATCCCTG
>CAAKHC010000951.1:5371-25185 GCA_901007825.1 Macroramphosus scolopax
TCCTGCACCATGTGAAGTCCCATTATCTGAACTAAAGGGAAAATCCATTGTGACGATCAATTAGTCTGTCCGATAGAGACGTCTGAAATCACAACGCCAAAGAGCAGCAACCACTTACTGTCAACTGTGTTCAATTATACCCTTGTTGTGTTGTTGGGTCTTTGTATTTGAGGTAATTTAATTAATCATGCAAAGAAATACAATGACTGAATGAAATAACAAAGACTTGAATGATAGGAGGAACAAGGAAGCCAGGAGGATTCACGGGTTCGCCACAATGGTGGGAAAACTCATTACATCCTTTTAGATAAGATAAGTCTGCAACAGATTAAGGCCGGTGTTTAGAGAGGGAAGTCAGTGCTATCTGATGGAATCAATCCTGGGGATGTTTTTTATGCTTTGATTTTAGATAGTAAAATTAGAATAGCGGAGTCTTTCAAACAGTAAATTAAAGGAAAAATTATAGGAAAATTCTAGAGCTTTTCCAAACTAATGAGAGTTTCCACAGGGTGAACAATGAGAGACAAACTTGCAACAAAGTGGTTGACTTGGTCCGGGAGAATGAATCTATCATTACTGTGCATGTCTGCTGAACAAAGAAAGGCAGAGTTGTGTTGTCACTTGGGAACGTGTATACTGCATAATCGATACATTTATTACGTGGAGTTAAATAAAGACTGCAGATCTGCTGCGGTCACATTCTCTCCGACTCAAATATTTGCATAAAAACAAAATAAAATATCTCTTTTGCAAATGATAAACAGCAACTCAAGCGCTCTGCAGTCTTCAAACGAGGTCAGTAAATGCTCATGACTTTCCTGTTGTTACATATTCATTAAATATGTTATCATCTCCCTCGGGTGAATAACTGAACAGCTCCAGCGTTACGCATAGATGACTGCTCTACTAGTGTGTTCTCGTCAGATAGATTCTTGCTTAGCAACGAAACCTATGGATTTTAGAGTCATATTAACATAAAAACGTATGACGCCCACTTACATTAGAAACATAAATTAGCTGGAAGTTCTGCAAAATTACATAATTCATATTCTGTAAACTGTGATAGATGTGCTTCATTTGCAGCTCTTTCTCTATCTGATGGCTGATGGTGGAGGCGGCCATGCAAGGCGCCAGCTGGATCGTCAGGAGCAACAAGGGGTTCAGTGTCTTGCTCAATGACTCGGCTTGCGTTCGTGTAAACCTGTTGACAGACGGCAGAACAGAGTTTTTTAACAGATCTTTTGACATGAGCAATGTGGGAAATCTGACCAGCTGACGAAAAGCCAGAAAGCAACAGCCAGCTTGTTCACCATCAGCTTGAGGATTCAGACAAGCGACTGCGTGTTGGGACCTCCTTGAAACTGCATGTCAAACATCAAACAATGACTGTCCAGACTAAACAGCGATCCAATTAAACAATTAGTCAGCTGCAGTCAATTGAGTTAAAACTGTGTTTAATCCTTTCATTGTCTGCCCAGGTGATTGGAGGGGCAAGGCTGCTTTAATGAAGTGTGTCAAGGGTGGGAACAGAACAATTATTGTAATCAAATCATCTGATCGTAATCATGTTAACTCATCAGCATCACCCCCGAAAACACCGGAGTGTTCGATTCTGTTAATCTGAATCGCTTTGTTGTTCAAGTAAACATCAGGCGAACAACCGGAGCGGCCTGAAGACATTCTCAGTGTTCATCTGCAGTGTGGAGCATTTTGTGCGATCACTTTTTGCCTCAGCGAAAGCAATAACTGTTGAGATTGAAAGACAAGAGAGTCTGGAGAGAAAACTGAGGGGAAACATGGCGCTTGAGGTGTCTCTCAACTCCAACACGGTGACAAAAACAATGAGGTGGAAGTTTGAGGAGTGTTTCTTCATTTTCCTTGTGTGTGTGTGTGTGTGTGTGTGTGCGTGTGTGTGTGTGTGTGTGTAATTTAGGACTTGCAGGTTTATCCACCTCTAGAACTCCTGGAGGACGACCTTTCAAACAAGCCTCCAACCCCTTGCGACTGCTTTTCTATTGCATTAGCCACACAAAAAACACACATTACTGGAGTGGAGAGGCCGACAAAATTGTTTTCTGTGTCTGTCTTTGTTTTCAGGGCAAACAGAAACTTACCTTCCCATCACTACAAATAGAGAAACACGACATACCTGTGGGTGCAGGCTTAAGAATAATAGACGAATGCACCGCCGTAAACATCAGCAAGACAATGCGAGGTGGGAACAATACGACATCTTAATTAAATTTCTCTGTCGTGAGACGAATAAAGGCTTTCTAATTCTAACAATGGATGGTGACAATATGATATTCTGTCAGCCAAGCAATGTAAAAAATGTAACATGGCCTCGTCTTCTTTAGTTTACAAGATGATTTCATTAAACGCAGCATTATCAGGTTCCTGCTGGGGAGACTGACCAACAGATCAACACAGAAACAGTCACAACAACATATTATAACTTCTTCCTCTGACTATGGCATTAATTAGAAATCTGTGTTAGTGAATTAACAACAAAACTGTTTATTCTTGTGATCCATAACAAGCTATACTATGAGATGAAAGTATGTTCCATCCTATCATGAATGATTAGGAATACTGAGCACCCCTGGCTTTGAGTCGGGCGACATCAAACTGAAGGACAAAATCATTGTCTGCTGATGTCTGCTGTCGTACAGGAGTAACACCGTATGAATGCTACTTCCCTGGGCCAGTGGACAGAAATATTAATGCAGCAGCCTACAGTGTGCAGAGCACTGGATCAATTCATTTGTCACATTTTAATCCTCTGCTCATAGAATGTTGGTGCAGAGTTTACTTAATTTATTTGGATACACTGTGTGAAATGTTGGACGATCGGCAAAGTGAGCAAGACGAGAGGAGGTTAGTGTGCGCAGTGTTACTCCGCCTCTCATCACCAGCGTGTTTGAGAAGAGTGAGTGATGACACTTGTCAAGGCCACTTACTGCTCAGCTTAGTTGCTACTCAGTGAGCAGCATTTTTTAAGGGACTGTAATGACGGTGCATTGGAGTCCAATCGAAGGCCAGTCTGGCCCAATTAAGTCCGTTCCTGATTTAATGAATGTGACATGGAGGGAACTTTTTAATTGCAATTTGTTACTACATTAAAATGTGTTGTTTGGCTCATGTTGTTCACCCGTACCGAGGCTATTGCATAATTAAGAGCATTTGTATTTCATCCTCTGTCTCTCCACCATTGATAATTCTGGTTAAAAAGGTTATTTTGAGTGGGAGCCCTCAAATAGAGGGTCCAAGGACAGAAGGTACGGGGCAATATTAACGCCTATTGAGGCATTGTCATTTTTGTAAAATGTCTGATTCCCTGTATTATAAAATATCATAACAAAATCGACCCACAATAGATTTTCATCACGATTCACTCTTTCTGTTGGGTGCATGAAAAAACAGCTCCAGTGTCCACTTTACCGGAGCCCACACAAGATACGAAGAACCCTAACCCAAGAAGATGCAGAAAAACAAACACACACACTTGCAGAGAGGCGTCAGTTCTGAAGTCAAAACACAGATCGTCCTAATGCAGAAATTCGAGGGTTCATACTACACTTGTTTCGAGGTCAATATGCCCAATCGATTTTTCCAGAGGGTAACGGTTAAATTGACTTTGAACTAATAGTATGAAAACACCTAGAAGTCATGCTCATTTAGCTCTCTGCTAATGCAATGTCTTACCGAGGGAGAGAATGTGTTTAGAGCCCGGAACTGAATAGGAAGAGAGATGCATTGAGAGATGGGGATGCATTGAAAGCCCTCTTAGAGGCGGAGAGTCGCCGTGAGTTTGACGAGACTTAATCAACTACTACTTTCTGACTCTCTCTTTCCTCCTCTCCTCCATCAGTGAGTTATTTTTTCTCATGCCTCTTGCAGCTCTTTCTCAGTAAAAGATAATATAAACCGGTGAAATGCTCTCCTCTCATCTTGCTCTCACCTGAGGGACAGCAGGAGTGACTGCCACAGAGGAGGTTTAAATCCAACACCATGTCGGCGACGGCTGCACTGTCGGCTGTTGTAATGAAGAGCATCATCCATAATGAGAAGCGCAACACTTTATTTGGCTAAAGCTTTCAAATACAACCAGATCTGCACCAAGGCCAATCTTTGGGAATTCATGACATCTCCAGTAATACCAGAGGAGAATAGCGGACGGGTCTCAAGCGTGAACAAATATGGGTAATACATGTTATTATTTAGGAGGAATTCTTTGAGACTAGAGTCCGGATGGAACGGAACGTAGGAAACACTGATGCATGAAACCTGCAGGTAGTTTTGCAATGTGGACCAGGTTTCCTTCATGGATTTTCTTTTTCATACAAGAATGCATGTGATTGCAAGAGTCCTCCAAATTGAACTAGAAAATATTATTGCTTCATGTAATCCAGAGATAAATGTGTTATCTGACCATTCACCAGTGATATCACATCACCATCTGTGCTGAATACAAAAACGAATGTTTCGGGAGCATCGTGGTTTGGATTCATAAATACTGTATTGGCCCAACGTTTAATACTTTTGAATTTAGGAGCTCGAACTCTCCCTGTCAGATGGATCAGGGATATTACGTTTTGAGTTGAAGAAGATCAAATTCACCTTGAGGGGCAATATTGATAACTGCAACTCAAATTTTCAGATTTATTTTTTAAAAAATCCAACCAATGTAATGAACTGGAACACCTCTACATCCAAGTCTGAAAATACATTGCATTGGTCCAGTTGTCTTGCTGAATTTGTAACTGCCCCTTTAATAATCGGAGTATTTATGTTGCGATCAAATGAGGTGAAGAGCATCGTCCAGCCTTTAACAGACCAAATGATGACAGACCAGCATGAGGTAAACAACAACAACAAGAGGAATGAAGTTTGCTGGGTAATTTAGGAAATCACAGAGGTGATTTGGAGGAGATCAAATCACAAACTGGCTCAGGCTGGGAATAGGAGCCGGATTTATCGACAGATTTAAACACTCTTCGTTTAGTATTTCCCCTCACATCCGAAACACTGGAGACATCCTGTCCAGCTGTCATGACCAACTGATAGCAGCATCACAAAGTTTAGAGAGAGTTTATAGGCAACTAAAACTTCTTTCGCAAAGTCTGTCTGGTGTTAATTGATCATTATACAACAGGTAGTTCCGACGAAGGCTCACAAAGCAATCTGATTGGTTGAAACAGCCACTTAGCCCTGGGTCTGATCACATTTAATAAATCACTCCGCATCGGCGTGCGCACCTGATTAGACCTATTAGGAACAGCTGCGCGCCTGCATCACTCGCAGCCTCGTCCTATTAGAGGGAAATTCACATCAACAAACAGCCAGCACCTCGTTCAGAAATGGATTATATTGTTAATAAAAAGTTACTTAATTTCTTTACAATATTGTCATGTGGTAACAGCCCGGTGTATTTTCTATTTTGTGGTACAACAGTTTCACGCAACGAAATCACGCGTCGCCACTCGCCATCGCGACGAGTTGTCAGCTTGTCCATCAGTTATTTGGGCAACGCGACATTATTTACTATCTTGAATTCCTCCCACTGCACCGGGCCGGCTGTGACAGCTCAGCTCAGCTGTGTTGATCAGACGGGGCCTCGGAGCGCAGCTGCTTTGGATCAACAGGGACTATTTTATGTCTCGTCAAATTAATTCTTCTATTTACAGGGAAACACAGGTCGAAACATTATTTTTATTTTTGATAGTGAATTACCCCACAATATGAATTCAGGTTCATGTGTTTTGTTTTGTTGGTAACTGTTATATATATATATATATATATATATATATATATATATATATAGATATATATATTACGTTTTTTGTATTCTGGGCTTGTAATTCTTCTACTGTCTTTCTTTCTTTCGAAATATAAATTCAAAGACTTTTTCCAGATGGTGTGTTGCAAGTTAAAGTTTTTTTCTCTGTGTTATATAGACTTTCACATCACTTAAATCAGTGTTTGTTCGTCAAGAAGAGGACTGCGTCATCCAATAACTTTCTTTTTTTTCCCCCTTTTTTATTTTAAACCTTGAAAACGTTCGCAATTTAAAATGTGTACTGAAATCAGAAACAGCAATGAAAGAGACTTGCAGAACTGGGGCAAACCTGATCTGTGAATAGAAAACCTTTGTTGAAGAATTGATACATTCATAGAGAAGTCTGAGTGTCTCGCCAAAGCTGAAGGTTTGAAGGGCAAAAAAACAGGAAACGATGTTCCAGTTAATTAAACATCTTATAGAAACCCTACATTACAATCAGAGCTTCTGAGTTTACATCTTCAGAGTAATTTAGATCTAGACGTCCAATGGTACAACTTAAATGTTTCTTAGCCATGAAGCCTGTTTGAGTTTCACTTAATTAGTCTTGTCTTTCAGCGCCTGTCAGAAATTAATGAGAGTAATGTAGCCTGTATGTAGGGGAAGCAGAGTTATTAGGCCCTGCTTCATGTAAATAGTCAAAGTCTTGAGCCAAATGCTTTAAAAGTTGTGTTTCAGGTGAAATACTGACAGAACGAAACAACAATGACGAGATCCGCTCAGGACTTATTTCATTCAAGCCGAACGCTGACACTCGCAGGGTGTAACCACAGGGACTCCGTCGACTGTGACATCCCATGGATTTCCTCTCTACAGCATTACCAATAGGACCACTGGACTGTCAGGACGACCTTCGTAACCACCTTAAGTTTGAGGCCAGCAGCTTAAACTTAAGCGGCAATGAAATACATGTTTTATTCTAATATCCTCAGAGAGACAACTCCCACAGGATTCAAATTATTCCTCATGAAAGTGCTCTTTCACTGTTCGCTCTAAGGGTACAAATGGACCCAAACCATTCCAGTATAACTGGACCACTGGATCCCCACACTGTGAGGTGTCCTGCCCATCGACAGGGATGGGGGGGGGATCGTAATAACATATCTGTCCAATTTCTATACATGAAGTGGACAAAATATTAGGAGCATCAATCAATATAAATCACTCAGCACAGCAGCACCACAAATTACAGCTTCAAAAATAATCATTAAAATTAACAACCGCTCTCTTAAAAGGATTCAATTAAACCATCATCATGAAGAGGGCTGTTGTTTTACACTGCATTTGTTTCACCTGATATAACGTATAAGTTCAAACTCTATCAGCGAGCTTCGTTAATTCCGGAGGGACATGCTGCTACCTCAGGTTATCGTTAAACCTGCGTAATGTTCCAGTGAGGGGAAGGATGTTTAATCCTGTGAGCAGCAGGTGATGTCCTGTCTGATTGAGCACTGACAAAAGCGCACAGTGCAGGGAGAGGTCGTGTTCACATTCTCTCATTATTTCAACTTTTCAGTTCGTTATAAGTGCCAAAAGGGAGGTCAGGTCTCCGAACTACTGTTGTTGTAAATGTGGAAGCAGAACATGCTCTGGACATCTTCCTTAGGCTGTTGTGGAAGACTTTGGTTCGGTACGCATGTGTGCCGAAGGAGTGCAGCTTTACTTTAATTACTACACAAGTGTGTAACTTAGTTCCAATCTGATAGTTTCACTTTCCCGGAGGGCCGGATATTGTTCAGTCAGCTGTGATCCAACTAGGTATCTGCACACTGAGATAAACCAGAGCTTAAAGATGTTCCAGTATCATTGAAGGCTGCCCTTTGTCAACATCGTGGTGTATCCATCAACTCTAAAGACGGTGGACAGAGGCAGACGAAAGCTGTATGCCGGCATCGTTCAACTGTTATGTATGAATGTGAACATCAAAGCCACGCGTTTATTTGAGATAGCATCGCTTGAAATGTGAGCGTCAATAGTAGGAAGTGAACCCAGCCCCCTGTGGCATTTAAACCCCCTCTAGGTGATACTCGTCCATTTCTAAATGTTGCATCCATTTTTTTTGCAGCAGGTTGCATCAGCACTGGTATCTTCAAAAAACACAGAACCATCGTTTGTTAGGTAGCCGATGTTTAATAAAAAGAGGCAAAATAAGCATTTAAGTTTTCTTTCTTTTCCCCTGCTTTACCAAAAATCACACAGCACCGGACCCTGGAACCACACATGGGTTTTGTGTACCTTCACAACTCTAGTGGACAGTCAGGGAACTAATCAACAGGCAAAGATCTTATTGCATGACTGGCAGGTGCGTTGATGTCAGCTGATTTACCAGAGCAAGATGAGGCGACATGAAAGAGAAACGTATGTTTGCTTTGAAATGGAAAATCAAATCAGCCTGAACATGAATCTTGTGTGCACAATGGACTTCGTATCCGCCTGGGTACAACCCAAGTAAAAGGGTGCAGCAGTGGCAGATCAGAAGCAATATAGTTACACATTGTTCAGGCGAGCTCTGATCAGAGGCTACAGAGGACACGGTCAGTATGAAATAGCACACGACACGGTTGCCTTTCAATATCACATTCACAGATACCTGGTCTGCACCTAAGCAAGGATCCAGATACTGAACAGAGCGACGTGCTGTTTTGTCTTAATGCTTCACCTTATAAATCAAGTGGTTCCTCCATCTGTTGTCCTTCGTTCCACGCTGTAAAGTTGACATCGTATCGGCTGTCAGAGCGTACACAGGACTGAACTAAATGAAGGAGTGATATGCACGGGCACAAGGTATGAGAGAAGGAGACGATGGGATATCAAAGTCTTTTGTGAACAGGGCCTTTACAACAAGGGAATTAAGGCAACGATTACAAAGAGGAGATTAGGTTGGCGTGAGACGAGAACTTGCTCTGACTAATAAACAGGCTGAAAGCTCAGAGAGCGACAGATGTTTTCCTGATTTGAGATTTGACAAACAAAGGACGTGTGTTGTGAGCGACTTTCAGAGCTCAGGGGGCTTTCGAGGTGGCACACTGGAAGACAACCAATAGAGGAGGAGGATGTAGCCTGAATATTGACCCAGCACACAAACCTTGATGGGACTATTGTACACTCTATGATTAAATTCACAACAGAAAAGTTGAGTTCAATACTGACGAAATCAATCCCTGTGAAAAATTCATCCTCTGCATGCTGGGAGAAGCGCTGGACCATTTCTTGCTCACATTTGCCCACATCAGTGTCTAATCCTGCACAAATGATGCAATAATCTTCCACTTGGACACCCTCCAGGTCTTCTTCAGGTAAGTGAAAGTATTGACAGACAAGCGATGCGGCTGCGCACGCCAGCATCGGCACGTGTTTAGCAACTCCGTTTACAAGAGGTGCCAAACTCCACAGGATGTGATGATGCTGCGAGGTGTTTGGACGTGAGTTTGACTGGCATCCACACCGGCACACGTATCGTCTCCCATCATCATCAGCCAATGTATCCCACGCTTATAATCACTAAATAGATATATGACAGCATTAATGCATGTGTTTCCAAATCAATCAGCGTATGAGTGGGAACATGTCTTAAAACCCCCTCAGGTTCTACAATCCCCCGAACCTTGTCAAGGTCGGTCCAATTTCCATGAGCCAGACTTGTGGTGCAACATGGCCATCCAGTGGTCCAAAGTGGAAGAGAGGCGCTTGGAGCTGCGTGCCTGCCAGACATGTGTGGGGGAGCAGATGGATTAATATGTCACTGAGGAGCAGTAGCCTACCTGTTGCTCATAGACTCGTGTGGCCTGTTGAGGAAGAGCATATCAGAAAGTGAATAATACCTGAAGGTGTTTTATTTCAACCGAAATGTCGATGGTGGAAACAGGTGCGTCACAGCCTTTCTGCGCACCAGGGAGACACTAGGAGATTTTTTTTTTGTCAGATCATATTTCAAAACATCGAATCCTTCATTTTTTTCCCTCCATTCTGTTAGATGTTTCTGATGAGTCACACAAATTCTCTCTCACCTTCTTCCAGACACGTGGATACACCAAGCTTTCCAGGACGCACTTTTACGCACACACTCGCCATTCTAGGGGGAGAGAAAACAAGCTGCAGGCAATAAAAGAGATCCTACCGATCAGGGTTTTGTACCACTTGACAGACAGACACCCACAGCGCAGTCTGGGCATAGAGCGTCACGGAGCCCAGGAGAAGATGCTCTCACAGGCTCTCCAGACGCTCGACGAGGAGCTGCGCTGAACGCAGAGCGCACGGGTCCGCTCATAGCAAATGTTTATCACTTAAAGAATGAGACATCTATTTTAGGATTACACCTCGTGACTGGGATAGGATTATAGGGCGATGATTTTCTATTAAAACTTCCAAACTTGGACATGGGATTTTACAGATGGATTTCTTAAACAATTCCGATTTTGCCGTCGGATACACAAACTTCACAGCAGCAGGTAGGTTCGATACCGGTGATCGAATCGAACGTCGATCATCTCAGTCATCAGCATACCTGCACCCAACATGTTTTTCTAAAAGAAACTTGGATGTTTTATTTAATCCTTTCACTCTTTCAAAGTTATCTTTTTCAAACATCAGTTCTGGATGCTGTGAATTCCCTTGAACTGATTATTGATCAGTAATACGACATATGACCATCATACATCCACTTACACTTCACCAGCAGTGACAGCTATCAAAGGAATGCACATAATATGTGCATTCCTTTGATAGCTGTCAACACCATACATATTATGTATGGTGTTGACATGATGGTTCTGATTCTGTTTTTTAGACGTTTATGTAATGTTTCTCTCCATATTCTATTGTTAAAAATATTCAGTAGGTGTTACGTAAAGATGCGTACTGCTCAGTCAGATTATCCCCCAAATTTTTCCTTTGCTTTGCGTAGTGTTGAAACAACCAAGAAACACACACACACACACACACACACACACAAACACACACACACACACACACACACACACACACACACACACACACACACACACACACACACACACACACACACACACACACACACACGCACACACACACACACACACACACACACCAATAGATGTGCCTCCTTTCTAATTGCTCCACCTACAGATACTGTGGGATGCACACAACACAATCCAGCACCACAATTAACACAACGGACATGTTAGGTGATGACTTTGTGTTTTGTCTCTATAAATAACTGCTGCTCCCTCTTTTTCCTGTCTCCAGTTGTAGATGGGGGCCTTCATTGCAGTGCCATCCTCCCTGTCATCTTTGGCATCATCTGCTTTTTGGGCATCGTGGGGAACTGTATTGTCATTTATACCATCATGAAGAAGACCAAATGTCGTGCCAAACAGACTGTGCCAGACATCTTCATCTTAAATTTGTCAATTGTTGACGTCCTCTTTCTCCTTGGAATGCCATTCTTAATCCATCAGTTGCTAGGCAAAGGTACCTGGCACTTTGGAGCTGCAATGTGTACAGTCATCACAGCACTTGACTCCAACAGTCAAATTGTCAGTACGTACATCCTCACTGCGATGACCTTTGACCGCTACTTGGCCACGGTCCATCCCATCCGCTTCAACTACATTCGTACACCCTGTGTGGCTGCACTTGTCATTGGCCTGGTCTGGGGGATTTCCTTGATCACCATCATTCCCGTATGGATGTACGCAGGCCTGATGCCTCTGCCCAATGGCCTGGTGGCCTGTGCTCTACTTCTGCCCGACCCAGTCACAGACACATACTGGTTTACGCTGTATCAGTTCTTCTTGGCCTTTGCCATACCCTTGGTCATCATCTGCCTGGTGTTCTTCAAGATCCTCCAACACATGTCCACCAGCGTTGCACCACTGCCTCCACGGAGTTTGAGGGTGCGAACCAGAAAGGTGACCCGGATGGCGGTAGCTATCTGCCTGGCTTTCTTCATCTGCTGGGCTCCTTACTACATCCTACAGCTGGTCCACCTGGGGGTGCAGAATCCAAGCCTTGCTTTCTCCTATGCCTACAACATAGCCATTAGTATGGGCTATGCTAACAGTTGTATCAACCCATTCCTCTACATTATCCTCAGCGAGACCTTCAAGAGGCAGTTCCTCAGGGCCGTACGTCCGGTCAACAGGAAGCTTCACGGGAACCCGAGCACCACAGATGGTTGCAGTGTGAGTGTGAGAGTGGTACCTGAAGGGGCTCAGCAGGAGCCAGCCACTGGGGAGAGGATACCATGCAATGTGGCGCCACGTTGAGTAAAAATCGTTGACTGTTTAAAGAATGGACATCATGACAGTTCACCGAAAGATATCAATCGCCCCCTGGTGGCTGGTTGCGGTATAGCTCAAAGATCCCTAACTCACAGTACATGTCAAATAAATAATTTTCCAAAGATGGTGTCTCTCATTTAAGGTAGTTCTCATCACCGTAATGTATGTCCAAGAGTCACCCCTGACAGTCTTGATTGTGCTGCTGGACCGTTTTCAAGAGCAGTGACGGGATGTTGTTTCTCTTGTCATTTGTGTTCCGCCTGAATATGAGGAAAAGTAGACACTTTCTTTGCTGAATAATATTCTCCTCCTGCTCTTGTCTTTATTCTTGAAGTGGATGCTCAGGTGAGCACATAATAGTTAAAGGGCAGAGCTCTTCAAGCTGTGCGAGCACATCCTCACTGCAATTCATTCATATTTTTGCATCCACTCAAATATCCCGACCGACTCGCTGACTAAGACCTTCTTTGTGTCGGTCTGAATGCTCCTCAGTAATGATGACGCTCTAATATCCATGACCATTAATGAAGGAGGATTTCGTGAAGATTATTTCAACACTTGTCACAGTTTAATAGCAATATGTCAAAGCTGATTAGCTGTTAAATAGTAAAATGGGGAGGAAAATGTCAGTGAATAAGCGGAGCTCAGAGTGGAAATGAGAAATATTAATAACTAACCACGCATCCCACTCAAAGGGGTGAGCAGGATCTAAGCAGCACCGCATGAGGTCAACGCAGGATACCAAGCAGCTGCTTGACGATTAAGCTTTGATTTCAAACAATATCAGACAAACCCACTGTGAATTAGAAATGAATCATGAAATGAGACGTCAGTATTACGAACGCTTCAAGTGTCTTTCCTTCTGTCTTGTGATCTTTGTAAATATGAAGTTTTAAATCTGAAGAACATAAGGACACTGCTGATCCCTTTATAAATGCGAGGACGCAGCAGTACTGCCCTGGATGAAAGGAAGTCCCTGATTTAGTACAACATTTTTAGTGGTATATACATGTATTACTGTCTCTCTGGAGCTGCAGCTGGAGAGCAGAACATTTGTGCTTCATTTGGCCCTTTGCATTATCAAGTCATGTCACTATTCTTGCTTGCATGAGGAAGTAAACCCCAATCAGGCATGCGGTCTTTAAACAGTGTAAAAAAAAATACATCTGAATAATTATCATCAGCTATTTATCAAAACCCCTTAGTCAGCAGTCTGGGAGTAGAAATAGAGGCTTGGAAACAGGATAGTCGGACCAGTTTGTCCTCTCAGCCTCCTCACGTGTACAGTTGTATAGATATTTTCTTCACTTGGTTCACCTACAGTTAAATGGATATAACTAAAATAAAAAAAAAAAATACTGGTGTTGTATCAGATGATCTGAATTTACATCCCCAAACAAACCAAATATGCCAGGTTTCCTCTTAAGGAATCTCCTGAATGATTAAATGTTTATCCGTCCAGCCATGAAGGAGATGGAATCAACCCGGTCTGTACCAATGCAAAATTCAATGAGTGAATAAAAAGGGCTTTGTTGCGAGTGACATATCATGACATCGCTAATGAGATGCTGTTCATGTCTTGCTAATGCACGTACAGTCGCAGTGGTGAAATACGTCTCGTAGCTTACTCAAGGTTTCTCAACCTTTTCTGGCCTGCGACCCCTTTTCATGATAGGTTCTCCCATGTTGCTGTATAAAGATGGATTATACACGCTGGCGTAACTGTTGTCCTTGTTTCTTGTTAAAGAAGAGAAATAAATGTGCAACTTTGCTTCGATGTTGATGTTACAATAAGAAGTCGTCCTCTCTGTATGTAGAGTTGTGATCACTGACAGCTTAATAAAAACACTGTGTGTGCAACAAAAGTGTTTACAAATCTGTTTTCCTTCTGTTCGGGGGGCATCAGCATGCTTCCGCAGCACCGCTGAGGTACTGAAATGTCAGAAAAGTCTTCATAGAAAATAAATCAATTATGCTAACTCAAATCACAGATTTACAAGCCTTGATCCTCCTTTGACCTTAAGCAAGGTCGTATCATAATGTGGAAACCAGAAAATGATCCTGGCGGTGTCTCATGCATTGAAACATGATCAAACGACTGGGATGGTCTAAGTATTTCTCCCCGAGACCCTCAGAGCTCTTAGAGAGCCGCAGACGAGTCAGAGGTGTTGCTGAAGTAATAGTGGCGCAAGAGTGGCACTTCTACTAGATGGATGAGTGTTTGGCACTCCGACCACCGTGCTTTGCCAAATTCAATTCAGCCGTGCACATCTGTGAAAGTGAGGCACTACTTGTTACTGCTACAGAGGATGTTCTCTTACAGAACACTTTGTGATGAGGCTATTCAGCTTCTGACATTGTAGCCTTGAATTTTTTTGCCACAACACTGCGTGCCCCGGAATGGATGAAAAAGTCCCGCCCGGTCTTGCGGCAGAACAGAAAGTATTAAAACTGAATGTTTTCTTCTGAGGATTTGGTTGGAGTCGGAGCACTGTGTTCCCTCAGAAAAAGATGTTACCAACCTCAGTGCTGATTGGAAACTTGTTTACTTTCTGCTCCACAGGCGCAGGGCTGCACGTCGCACTTCAAGCAAGTAATGCGAAATTATCCAATTATAAGACAAAAGCTTTTAACCAGATTCTTTATTGTTGTTGTGTTGGAACTTTCTCAGTCTCTCTATGGAGAGACTGAGAAAGAGAGGAGATGCAAGCCTCCAACAGCTGCTTCTTTCCACCTCCATCTGTTGATCTTTACGCTGATGATAAAAAATATTGTTTAGTTGCCACAGACAACACTGAGGCATCATCCTCCCCTTCGTGCATCCTGCAATTTATGACTTGTTGTCTCACCTGAATTGCCTTCACATCCTCTCTCGGTGCCTCTCCAGATTTACAAATGAACAGACGGACTGTACAGGAGACTGTTTTTACTAATTGCATTAGTCCTGTGCTGTTGATAGGTTCCACCAGCTCCCTCAGGCTGCCGGTCGGGAGACCTGAGGACCTGCTGCCTTCCACGTATCACTCGTCCGAGGAGACAAACCTTCTCATGCGGTAACCTGCCTATAGTTTACAACAAGAATTAGGGCAATGCAGCCCCTGTGTCCTCCTGCAGCTGTGTCTGCACCTTTAATACTCATTCCATTTCACATTATTCTCCTCACATAACATTATGTGAGGAGATAAGTTAGAGCGTTTTTTAAATAGACACTCTACTTTCATCAGAGCTTCAAGCATTATCCTTCCTTAATAATCAGCAAAGATTATTAAACTGGCGTAATAGTCTGAAGTGGTTGCACATAAGTGAAGCGAGCTCGCTTCAGGGCCTGTCTGATTCAGCAGGAATGAGGCGGGAGAGCGGCGGATGAGGAGAAACAGCTGGAAGATCCTGAGAAGAGTCGCCGCAACCGCATCCTCAACCTCATCATGCCTATCACCCCTGCCAGCCGCATCCTTTTAAATTTAATCCCTGTTCCTCCGAGCAGGGGAAAGATAATCTGCTGCCACTGATTTGGCCATTTTCCAGCGACTTCAGGTTTGAACGTGAAACACCAAACGACACACAGTGACTACATTACAGCTCGGCGTACTGATGTCAACACCGTGGCTGTTAAATCAGCATCTCAGTGTGGGAGTATTTTAGAGAAAGACACCAAGACGTGGCGCTCTGGAAGCTCTGCCCTTGACATTTTGCTTGGGAGCGTCATGTGGCGCTTTGTTGGAAAACAACAGTGACAGAGAAACAACACAGTCACTGTCGTGTTTTTCTATCTTTTATAATTCTGCTATTAGGCAATGTAACTTTACATCCTGCGTCATCTGGCGGCCTAATGCAGTCGATTTTTCATTTCCCATTCATTTTCATGGCCACGTCGGAGTGAGATAATCACCTTAACTGTTAGGACAAATTGCTCTTAAAGCCTGCAAATTGTTATTTTCCTGGCTGACGCAGAAATAAATTCGCCAGCGGGAGTTGTTATTAACCGCTTATTACCCCAGTGATCAAATACATCTCTGACATCGCCTTATGGATTTAGTCGCCGGATGAGAAAATAAATCCACTCAGACGAAGAGCATCATCATCCTCCAGGATGAGATAAAGGTCAATAATATTAACATGCAAAAAACAAACAATGCAAACATTTGCTTTTCTAACCACCGTCACATTTCCTGCTCATACAATGTGATTATTGAGTCAGAGTTGTGCAGAGGTCATGCATGTCTCCAGGGACAGCAGCAGGCTGAGTGTCAGCTTCCACTGGGAACAACCTTGGAAGCTTCATCCCAGGATCCAACTCGATTGATGTTCCCTTCCATTATCTGCTGCTGAGTCTGATGACACATGCCAATGCCAACCATAACTTATATAGAGTTTGTCTGCTCCATCACTGCGGCTGCTCAGCACTAAATCAATATTTGGCCGATCACACCTCGCGAAAGCAATCTGCTGCCTTCCCAGCATGCTCTAGTTGAGCTGAACAGAGCGATAGGCAGCCACGGTGATGGAGTAACTGTGGAGCGGATGTGATTTCACCTCTGTGTCTTCCAGGTGCGGTCGGCTCCATCTTCTGCGCCCTGTAAGACTCCTTCAGACCCCCTCTGACTTTATTCTTTAACATCAGAGAAAATGATTTGGTGAAACACAAACTAGCGAGTGAGGTAGATGTTTTTCAGAGATCAGGAACAAACCCGACTTACAATACATCCAACCTAAGAGTTAACAGCTATTTGTTCCTCTGTAGGTTAACACCTCCAACAAACAGATCAGATGACAGTGACTTATCTGCTGCCTGTAATCTCTGTATGAGTATCAATATTTCCCTCTGTGTGTGTGTGTGTGTGTGCTATGAAGCATTAACAAGCAGTTGACTGAAGGCTACTGTCATAAATATCATTTTATTTGTTGTATTAAAAAATAAAACAATATACCATCATGTACAGAAGACAATCCAGGCATCATGTAAAACATGGTACAACAAAGAGTTCCTGTTCCTCTGCATCTTCTCCCCGACTCACCAGACCCAGTGTGTTACATCTTAATGATAAACAGCTTTATTGTTCATTCTCTCTCTCCTGTACACACGCCGACACGTATCTCTCTCTGTCAGTTCACAAATATAAACAACGTTTGCTTTTATAAAATGTAGAAAAATTGCATATAAAAACATCTTCAACCCAGATTTCACACACATTGTGTTAGAAGTGCTCAGTGTGACAGAGTATTGTGTCTATGTGACCAGAGACGAAGAGAAACAGCCTCTCTCTCTTCAAACAATTTCCATCTGTGATTTTCAATCTGAACAAAATCAAATACAATTAATTGTATTCCCCGTCCTTGATTGCCTGCTATTAGACACACGTAGCAATTAAAAGTTGCAAATAGTCGGCTATGTTGATCGGAAATTAGTGTGAGGGTTCAGATTCCTCAGCTATTTGTTGGATTAAAGGCCACTCCAATCTGGAATGAACTCACTCCTCCAGCCTCAAAGAAAGTTTCTCTGTGCTTATTACTTGACAGAATGTGAAGCGTACTCTTTCATAAAGCTTTAAAAAGGAGTCACTCTGCAGGATCTGTAAGATGACGAGGCCGTTTATCGTACATCCGACTGCCTGATTACACTTCATTCAGGAGAACAGCCGATCTGAATTTATCGAAGACTGATTGAGGCGAGCTTTGATTTTAAGAGCTATTTAACAAGAACTGGGTGATAACAGTAATTCCAGGGATTTGAACTGCCATTCACACGCACCCACGAGCTCCAATAAAAGCACTTTACATGTCTCTGCTCTGAATCCACCTTCACGGTTAACAGTTTAGCGCGGACAAATTACAAGAGCAGTCAGAGTGAATTAAACAGGATTTGGAGAGCAGGAGCTGTGCTTCCTCTTCCCTGCTGCTCTGCATGCACCTGCTCATGGAATATATTTGTCTCATCAGCACTTCAGAGTTCAAACTGGCGGGCCAACACTTGCATGTTATCGCTCAGTCCCTTGAACACGGCTAAGGAAAGCCCACGCACGGCAGCTAAGAGGTGTCGAAATGAAATAAATGCGGAGTGTTTTGGTTTCGGGTTTGTTCGCACGTCGGCTCGTCCAGATAAACAGATCAATACCGGGGCATTGTTCCAGGAGTTAAATTGCCTCTTGCACAAATACTTTGCTACTGATTTGTCCTTTCATGGCAATGAAAGAAAGCAATCACACAACAAAAAAAATCTGGCTTTGAAACAAATGAGTTGTGTGTGTCAGTGTGTCATTAATATAAAGCCGCACCGAACCGACTTCACACATTTTGGCTCGGGGAGACACAAGCTGCTCTGCAAAGTGAGTCAGCGGGTTGCGACTATATAACTCTCACGCCTCATGTTTGTGGACCCTTTCAAGAAGGAAACGCTTTGAACAGACTGAAAGGTTTTGTGCAAAGTGAGACGTTTTAACTCGACAGTATAACCTTCGCTTAATTGGCAGCTATGAGCACAATAGTTTTGAAAGTGTGGTGGTAACAAGACAAAAAAATACTTTTGGCTGCTGCACCTCTGACTAACCTGTGTGATAAAAGCATTTCATGCCATGTGAGTCATTGGTGATTAGAAGCAGCAGCTTGTGTCCTCGGCATTCGGAGATATGAATCACCCGGTGTGTAAAACAACGGCGTGGAAAGCTCTCGTACCTACTTATGATCTGCATAGAAAACATACTTCAGAATATCATTTTCTTTCACTGTTAATCCTCTCAGGATCAGAACAAATAGTTGCTACTGCATAGCTACGCTACCGCTCGGTGGTGACTGACGTGAGATGACATTTCGCACATATTACATTCTGGTCATGTTTGTTTCCTCACCTGCGTCTCGTGTGGGGTCACACCGCGGAGACATGTAAGGCTGTTATCACCCGACAACCGAGTGTGGCAGCGTGCAATACTCATTTTCAATCGTGAATACTGACTATAAGTATTCACATGTGACAAATCTCCGAGGGGGTCACCGCTCCAGTGAAGCCTCTTCCTCTCTAGCCTGCTTTAATGGAGAGGTTGCATGCAGGTATCCTAGTTCTGCACGCTTCTGCCAGCTGAGGGTTCACCTGGTCAGGTCACATCAACACTAGGCTTGGGCGATATTGATTTTTCAAAAACGGTATTTTGATATAGATTTTACCGCGATTTTCGGTATTATCGACCAATTAAAAAAGTTGTAATAGCGCCAGTGATAGACTGATTTTCCCCAAGATCTGAATGCTATATTTCTTTTACGCCAGTAGATGGCAGTAGCGGGTATTATAAGAGCCGCCAGACAGCACACTGGTGCTGGGTCGTATGCATGCGATATAAAAAACTTTTTTTAAATAACGAAACAAGCCAAGGACAAAAACGTCTGATGTACCAACAAGGTAACAACATTTATTAGTCTACACATGGAACCGGAGTTCAAAAACAGTGGGCATAAAGCCTGAGTGCAAAATATTGTAAAGTAAAGTAGACTTATCAATCGAACCAACCCTCGATGTGGAGGATGTTTGGGGCTTCGGGAGCCGGTTAAACTCACGGGGATGATTCTTCTCCAGGTGACATTTCAAATTACTTGTATTCCCCCCTTTGGCTTTGACATCTCTCATGCAAAGCTACACACAACTACATCGCGGTTAGCTAGTTCTCCTTTTTCATTCGGCTGGAAACCGAAATGCTGCCAAACAGGAGCGTTTCCATCCGTTTTTTTTA
>CAAKHC010000952.1:3723-14341 GCA_901007825.1 Macroramphosus scolopax
CTGTACTGAAGCCTCAGATCTTTCATCCTTTAAAAACCATTTAGTAAGAAAAAAGGCAGACATTTTTTAGCACACCTGGGCTATTTGAATGTTTCTGCTGCTGTGATGTTATGATATTATAAATAGTTATAGTTTCACAAAGTCAAAAGCAAAAGAGAGTCTGAAGTATCAAACAAGTGTTTTTTCCTTCATCGATCAGTGGAAAGACTGAATGGGGCTCGTATGCGAGGTCGCACCAACAAGATGAACACCTGTAAAACATATATATAAATACAATATCCTGCTATAAATTATACATATTAGGAACTTGAGATGTTTAGACTTTCACATATTGAAAGCTACATTCACGTGTTTAATTACACGAACGTTTCTTAATGTGTCCGAGCCCCGTCCGCCCCCCTGAAGGTGATCTTACCTCTTCATGTCCACCGTGGTGAGGGTAAAGTTGGCGCCTTTTAACCAAAGAATCATGAAGAGCCTCTGACAGAAAGGACAATTCCCCACACTCTCAGCGTCAACACTGGCCTGATACACAAACAGATGTCATGTTATGTGTAACCAACTCCATATTGCCATTCTAAACATGGTGACGACAAGAAATTCAAATGTGATGCATTAAAACAAAGATCTCAGGTAGCTACTTCAATGAACTTGCTTTTGATTGTACTTGCTATGCCGGGCAGGTACTTGTTAGGGAGAATATTTTACAAACGGTTGGTGCCGGCTGCAGTGATGTAATGCAGCTGACCAAAACTGTGAATACCTGCAAAGGTATTCTTGCAGAGCCTGCTCTGCTCCGAGCATTTAAACCCAGCAGCTGAGGAATTTCAAATGGAGGGTTGAAGCAGCTTCACGCCCCGGATTAAACTAAACAGCATGTAGTTTAAATGATGAGGCATATATCACGTAATTGACGCTCCGGGTGGATGCTTCAGTAGCAGTATCAGTATCAGTATCAGTGTAATAATGGCACAAGGTTTTATACTGATACTGTGGATAAACAGCACAGATGGATGCTGGAAGATTTCTTCATTACTGACCTTCATTTCAACTGAACAAATAGTATCACCAGGAAATACATTGTATTTCATGGTATAAGCATTATTTAAGCACTATGACACTTGTCAGGTGAGAAATTAAAGATAATCAGGAAATATTTAATCTGGAAAACCTGCACGTATTATTTATTTGAGCTCTTTTTTCCTTTAGAGACAAGAAGAAACAGCAGCTACGATTATTGGAAAATTGCTGATTATGTTATGCATAAGAACTCATCCACATTCACACAACATATGTAAGTCAGACATTCTTTTAGTGATACGAATCAGGGTGGTTGGAAAGGTTTTGTCACATGATCATTTAGCATTTCATTTCATTTGACACCAAACCGTTGCATCAGAAGTGTTTGAGATACACAATCACTGCAGGTCTCACCTTCACGAAGAGTTCGATCTTCGGGGGATCAGCCATCTTTTTCTCTCTGTCTTTCTCCCTCTGTCTTGTAACCTCATCCAAACAAATGTTTGTTTATATTGCTGCAAAGACGAAGCAGATTATAGAGTTGATATTCTGATTGTAATTAGAATCTCATGTTGGAAGATGATCCTTCCTATTATCAAAGGGAAGGTTGTACTCACAAACGTAGCCAAACTCAGCACTGGATGACAGAACGCCGCTTTATTTCCTCTCCACCTGTAATCTCCTTTTCTATTCCAGTGTGTCACCTCACCTTCACCTCCCTCTCTTGTCTGTCTTCTGCTGAGTTTTTTTGTTCGCCTCTCACCACACCTGCCTGGCTCTGAGAGGCAGCCCACACCCCCTCCAGGATTTACCAGTCAGACCAGCAGATCTGGATCTCATCTCGTGGACTCTCAGAAGAGGGAGAATCTGTGTCAGTTTGTCACTTTGGTGTCTGTTTACAGCTACTTTTTCAGCTGAGGAACTTTGCTCCCATCGAGCAGCAGGAGCCTGAGCGGATGCAGGCACTGATAGTTGATCAAAGATGACACCAAGTCAGACATTCAATTGGTGCAAATGGGCTTTTCCTCAAACTGTGGCCACAGTGGGAATTACACTGCTGTCTCAAATATTAAAGGATATATCACAAAGATTTTCCTTAACAGAGCCAGACCATGAAAATATAAGAAAAAAATGCCTTTTACTCTCTCTTGTCTTTATTATATCTCTGTTCTGCTGTTCCCTGCTTGCCTCCTGTCTTCCTCTCATTAACATGTTTGTATTTGCTTTCATCCCGCAGCCTGCTTTGAGTCGTTGATCCGCATTCATGAGCGGCTGAACATTGCTTTCATGTAGCAGGAATTCAGCGAGGATACTCATCTTTCTGTGATGATAGAGAGGACAGAGAAACATCTCAAACTAATTGACATGAAGAGAAACAAGTTTTCGAGCTGACAGGAGTGAGATAAACATCCCGAAACAGAGATATGGTTTAACCCCTCACGTGTCAGCGTCGGCGTACAGGTGGAAGCATGAAGGAAGAAGTGAGGGTGTGATAGACAGTCGGCTGTGACTCCGTGTTCTGGAATCCAGACTCATGAAAGCAATTTGTCATTTAATATCATTGTTGTGTTTGAGATGTCATTCAAATCTATCGGCTTCTTTGTGCGCAGAGCAAGAGATGAAAACAGTTGTTTATTAATTTTACATCACCCCACTATTTGCTTATTCTAGATTCATGGGTTGTTATGCACACTGCATTAAATGTAATTAATCATAAAGCAAGTTTAACAAAAGAAAATATCATCTTGTGTCCGATGGGCCACACGGGGAGCTCTTCTAAGATCCCTTAAAGCAAAGCAATAGTCTTTTTTCTCGGCCTTGTGGCTGCACCAGACGCAGATAGTTCAACCAAAGAGTGATTCTCTTCTCACACTGCGTCTCTTAATCGGGGTTTAAGAAACATCAAGAGGGAAGCTAATCCACAACAAAGAGGAAGAGATTGAAGACCGATTCCCTCTAAATAAACACTTGCTATATTAAGATCCGCAAGACTAAATTGCAGTGTTTCCCTTAACAAAATAAGAACTAGGTTAACTAGAAATGTACTTGCTGTGTAGAGAAGTGGGCGTGTGTTAAAGGACTTAGGTGTGGGGGGGTACTGGGAAGACCTCCCACATGAGGTTCATGCCCCGTGGGGCTCACATGGGCTTCACCTGGGTTTGGTGGCTTCACCTGGGCATCAGAATGGGCTTTTACGTGGTTTGTTGTTGATGCTGACACGGACAAACCAGAAGGATGTGCACCTGAGTGGGTTATCTTCTACTCTAATAGTCCGTGCATCAACCCATCTGGGCCAACCCACTGGACGCCTCAGAATGACACAGAATGGGGGGAGCATCGTCTATTGAAGGAACATTAGCATTGCCAATAATTTGTGATGCTGAGCACGAGCTGTTCAGGATCTCCTCTCCTCTACTTTAAAGGAGTTAAAGCAGAGAAGTCAAAAGTATATTTATTGAGTGTATACCAGGGGAGAGTAGGTGAGCTAATGTGGGTTATAGTTTACCCAAAATTGTGCAACATAAATCAAAAGTATAAAAAATAAATTAAAAAAAAGTATAAATACAGTGTATACAATCAAAAATGCAAACAGATACAATAAAATAAAAGTACAAGCAATGAATGGACAGAACTAATATACTTTAATATATCTTTGCCATCAGCCAGTTACTTTCACAAATTCAAATTCTGCAACACACTCCCTCTTGTGGTCTATTACTATATTACATATAGAATGTTTGTATACTTTGCAGGATCTTTAACTGCAGTTGCTACATAATAAAAAGCCTTGTCTCTCTTCTGCTTGCTCATATTCTCTTCTTATTGGTACCTGCTGAATTGGTACGTGGATAATATATGTACACATTGAGTCATTTTCTTTCCTTCAACAGATGGCATAACAGTGCAGCAAAACCATATGTGGAAATCTAAGTGAAGATCAAAGATTTAAACCTCAATCAACAGCAGAAGAGGCGCAAAACAGGAAACCACATGCGTACAGGTGATTGCAAAAGGTTGATCAGATTTCTCATTCAGTTCTTGAGACAATCTTTTTAACCATTTTCAACGTATCCTCACAGGTTGCTCAACGTGTTCAAAGCTTCCCTTTTTCCTCCATGAGTTCATATACACGTGCAACGAACTCCATATCTGCAGGCTCAGTTGTGCCTGCAGGGTCTTGCCACTGTGACAGAGGAGCACAACAAGCATTACACGCAACAAGCGAGCTGGCAGTGAAGAGGATGGATGTGGAAGGACACAGCGAGCTGGTAAATGTGACATGATTTTCAAACCCTACAGTCAACCACACCCTTCCTTGAAATAAGTTCCTCCTGGGCTTTTCATCACTTAAAGCTCATCATCACATAGGTGCCAGCCAACAATGGTATCGGTGCACACTGAGGGACGGCAAGCACAGCTCTCATCTCTTCATCAGGTTAGTGGGGGGTGCTTGAGGTCGCCTGTATCTATGCTGGCTGATTCTACAATGTGTAATTTGCAATCACTTATGTATATATTTGTATTTGTTCTTCTCTGTGCGATGAAATGTCAGAAGCCCGAGCTGAATGTCAACACTGACATTTATAGCTTTGATTGGCTGTCAGTGAATAAATAAATTCAGGCTGAAAGGGGAGTGACTTCTGTACTTTTAGACGCTTTACCGCATGTAAGGAGAGCTTTGCCCTTGCCACCATAAATCTTTCAGAACATCCTGTTCAAACTTTGCATAGAAGTCTCAACAACAGAGTTTCACTCCTACATGAGTGATTCTGAAAATGATGCGTCAAACGTACGGAGGGTTTTTAGTGTTTCTGCAAAACTTTAACATCTCACATTTGTGCCTGAAAACATTCTGGTCATTCAATTGAAGTGTTGCAACATGCAGTATTGCTGCAGTATATTGCAGGGAAACATGTAGGTCGTATTAATAAAATTACTTATGATATGAACTTGCATTGCTAAGAAAGATTTGCCTGCAAGACAACAGTATGAAACATCAGCATGGACCCTTTTTTTTGTTTTTTTTTTTAGGTTGGCATTTCAAAGACAGGAAGTAACCTAATTAGCATCAACATCTAGAACAATGCTGCTTATGCTCTGACCTTAAACAACAAAGACCAGATTTGCTAACACAGAAAATGTCCTTCTCTTTATGGCATAATGAGATTAGATATTGGGAAGTTTGGCATCTTGTTTATATTTGGCCCAAAGCTAGAAAATGAGACGAGAGAAAGGGGCGCACCAACTTGGGAAACTTCAGGAGAATCATACTATTTCCAGGATGTCTTCTGGGAGTTTCCGCAGGTCGCAGAAGTGTAAAAATAACTTTGTAGAAACGAACAGCGTGCTTATTTTTGCTTGCTGACACAGTGAACTCTCACAGAGCACCAAACATGTCTTCACATCCTGCGAGTCTGTCTGTATTAGTTCCCCAATTTTAAACGTTTTCTTTGGTCTTTTTCTGTGACTTGTGCAAAGTGAGACCCTTCGTTTTAAGTATGCATCTGTCGCTCTATAGTGTGTTGTGCCCCTCCTTGTGATTGCCCAACTCTTTGTTGTTCTCTCCACTGCGGATATACTCTCAGCTGTAGGCAAGACAACTGGGCATTCACCACCATAAAGAGTGGGCATAGCAAATATGGTCATGTATAATCAGACAATCTAAAGTCAATAAGTGTTTGAAGTGGATTACATTAACATGAGTTAAAATTTAACTAATGTTAACAGCTTTTACCAGAAGCAGTAAGGAAGTTCTCCTCAATTTACTGTGCTCTACATCCTTGTAGGAAAAAGGAAGTTTACACCAGTTTCTGGTGGTGGAGTCACAGTCTCTGATTTGAGTGTCTGATGGTGAGTTGTCTTCATACTCGGAGTCACGGCATGATGGTAAGTCCACATTAAAATCATCACTGCCTCAGAAAATTAGGATGACCGATGCAATTGGTTTTCATTTGTTTGGATAAAAGAAAATTGCGGCTTTTCAGTGAATGCAGAGTGGAAATCCTCCGCCAATTACACACAAGTGTGATGTCCACACAAACCTTGTTTGGCTTGTACAGATCCGGGGGTTCAGACCGTCAGACAGTCCGGCAAATTTGAGTTTTGCAGATTTTACTTCTCATCTCCAAACTTTCAGCTCAAAACTTGTCCTTTTACCTTTCGGATCGTGTCTTCTGATTTGTCAGAGCTCCTCAGTGTCTCGGTAGGAATTCAGAAGAGACTTTAAATGACAACTTAAATTCGTAATGTAGAAAAGAGTGTTGAACAGGAACCTGTGGGGCTATCAGTCTAACTCTTTGCTGTTTCAATCCAAACGCTAAGAAGATGATACCTTATAGTCATGTGATCATTTTAATTTGCAAAGCTTCTTATAAGATTAATGGGGCATGTTTAAAACCCTGTCATGCATGAATTATGAACCTCAGTCAGGATTCTTTTTGCAAGTGTTTTTATTGCTCTTTAAGCGTGAAAAACAGGATTTGGACTTTAGTTTTTTTTTAATCCAACTTTTTCGAAGAGATTTGTACATGTTTACTCAGGTGGACTGAATGCGTTTTTGTTTTTCAACTGAAAAAGAAAAGAAGAAATATGTGAATAAAATTAATAAAATGATATATAAAGATGTGAGAACTATAAAATAATACATGTATATATAAAGAAAATGTGTGTGGTAGTGTGACACTAATAACAAGATCCTTCATTAGAGAAGACTATCGTCTATGATCATTGGCACTCGGGGCACAAAGCCACAAGACACTTCATGCAGATTCACTGTAGCGCTGATGTGCAGCGATGCCACCGAAACCCAGGAATATACCAGAAAACAGCTTTCGAATAGCTGCCCACTGTAGTGACCTCTGTGCGTGAAAGGGTTAAAGGCATGTCTACTATGTGTTCAGGGCATCATTCAGTTAAGATTATGTAGCTGGATGAAATTGTAATTGCTTGAAGTTAAACTCATTTGCTCAGTCAGTCTGCTATAATGTGCAATTGCAATTTATTTGTTTTTTTTAATAAGATTTATTTTTATTGCACGTGCATATCCTGTTATAGTAGATAAATGACAATGCTTAAGGATATGAGGGTGGAGATGGTTGTGACGTGAAGTGTCTATTATCTATAATAAGTCAGCTGCATCTTCTGACGGGAATTTAACATTAGACAAAAGGTGAAGCCACAAATACCTAAATAATCAGCCTTCTGAATTTCCTTTTTCTGACAGGAGTGTAATAACACTAAAACGACTTTACTAGCCTCAATGAAGAAGTGCCTCCTCCTCCTCTTCCTCTGTGTTTTACCACTGTGTCTTCTCAATGGATGGCTCAGAGGCTTCCTGGCCCGAAATCTCTCCACCTCCACCTCCACCTTCACCTCCACCTCCAACTCCACCTCTTATAGCTCTTCTAACTTCCACTGCAATAGAAACCAAACCATCCTGCTGTGGCACTGGCCCTTTGGCAGTTCATCCAACCTGTCAGGGGATGTGTGCTGGAACATCTACGGCATCCCCCGCTGTAGACTCGTGAACCAGAGGTCCTTGTACGCCTCGGCTGATGTGGTGGTGTTCCACAACAGAGAGCTGATACAGGGGCGTCAGAAGTTGCCTTTCCACCTTCCGAGGCCACGGGGCCAGAGGTGGGCTTGGATGTCCCTGGAGTCCCCTGTTAACAATGGAAACTTGAGGAATTATGCAGGTGTCTTCAATCTGACAATGAGCTACAGAAGGGATGCTGATGTCAGTATACCCTATGGGAAGCGGCTACCAAACGAGGACAAAGGAGGTGTTTTGGATGATGTCCCCCTGAATAAAAGCTCTCTGGTCTGTTGGGTGGTCAGCAACTACCAAAGCAGCCACAGGAGAAGCAAAGTGTACAAAGAACTCAATGCCATAGTTCCTGTAAAGGTCTATGGACGCTGGTCAAGAACACCCCTGTCATCTAAAGACCTCTTACCTGCAATCTCTCGCTGCTACTTCTACTTGGCATTTGAGAACTCCGTCTCCAAAGATTACATCACAGAGAAACTGTGGAGGAACGCCTACCAAGCCGGGGCAGTGCCCGTCGTCCTGGGACCGCCGCTGCAGGATTACAAAGCAGTGGCTCCACCTTCTTCGTTCATCCACGTTGATGAGTTTGCGTCTTTGAAGGATTTGGGGGAGCGTTTACAACAGATTGCGGCTGACAGGAAGCTTTACAGTGAATATTTTAAGTGGAAACAAGAGTGGAAGGTGCACATGGAGACAGACTGGAGGTGGAGGCTCTGTGAGGTCTGCAACCAGTGCACACGTCTACCTCAGAACAAAGTTTACTCAGATCTTGCCGCCTGGGTTAACGCTGATACTTGAGCTCTCAATTATAATAACAACATAGTTGACACGTCAATGGACATAACGACTTAATTGCTGTTATAAGGATTAACTGCAATATTTATTTGTAATTTAATGATTTGTTATCATTTAGCCGATGTGCCAATAAATAAAAAAGGACAATCATTATACGATCAACAGGATCAGTGTGAAAATTATTGGGAAAATTAGGAGAAAATCTATTTAATATTGTGGAAGATCTTATATTAACTTCGTCCAAAGAGCTGTGAACAGAACGACATGATCAAAACAACGATCATGTGATGACGTTCATAGCACTTTGCACCAACACCAGATAGAATCACATGAATCAGCCTGCAGCAAGTTCACGGATTTGAACCCTCCTATTGTGCAATGTAAGTCTGCAGTGACGTCTCGTCTACAGCAAAGAGACGGTAATGTCATGTGTGTTATAAATAAAAAAAATGTTTGGGCTACCGAGTTAGGTCTGTTATTAAAATCACAGATGCATTAAACTCAATTTACTTTTGGGGGGACGTGTGCAGAACAGGAATCTACATTCTAATGTCGAATCATATCAATAATCTCACAATGACTAACCAACTGAGTTGCGTCATCCCGGAGGGTTAATGACTAACCGTTTCCTCAAAGAAATCTTAGATTACAAAACCAAACATGAGAAACACTCCAATGAACACGCAGATGTGTCTTTCATATGGTATAATTCAACATTTCTTAAACATACAAACCCTTCACAATAAAACAATAAAATACAAAAGGCAAACAGCAATTATCAGATCGACACAATCAGCTGGGAAAATTAGGAGCAAATCAATTTCATATTGTTGAAAAATCTTATCACATTTCTGTAACGAGGTTATCTGCATGAGTGTGTGATGTTCATAGCACTTTACACGAATACCCGACAGCTTCAATGTATTTGAACAAATTATCTGACTGAGCCTTCGTCAATTTCACAGGTTTGGAGGATCAGCTGGTGCGTTGTGAGTCCGCAGTGTCGACAAACAGTCCATCGTTTCAGTTCTTCACTTATGAATACATTTTTTGGGGGGCGTTTGATGTCGGCCTGTGATACAACCACAATTTACCTTTGATGGTAAAGAGCGGAAACTTACTTTGAAGGGGGAAAACAAACAATTCAGGAGTCTTCATTTCATTCATCACACATGCGCGGAAAACAGAAATATACTTGATGAAAGGCACATTTAGGATGTTAAACAACTTATATAAATGATTTCATCAGTGAGTTCTTTAGAATGCATCGTTGAACACGTCTGGATCTGTAAAATTACTTTTCTTTAAGACTGAATAATATAAAAGTAGCTTATTAATACTCAAGTATCCAGTGTTTAATCATACTAATAATATCATAATGACCAACTAAGTCACGGTGTTGGAGAGAAATAAAGGCAGTTTGTTCTCCAGATGAAATCTTGAGACTGCAGAACCGAACATGAGAAAATACTCCAATGAACACCCAGACTTTTCTTTGGTATTGTATAATTCAACATTTCATAAAACATACAAACCCTTTACGATTAAAAAAAAACAAAAAGAAACAAAGTGATCACACTTTGGCTACAACTTGACTGTAAGTAAGGTCAGATCCAATCTCACTGCCGTTCAGACAGAGAGAACATGTTGTGTGCAATAAAGGTGATCTGGCAAAATTAGCAGCATTGACAGTCGAGACCCAAAACATTTGTCTCATTCCCTCAAAATATTAACTTGAATCAACCCTCCCCCCCGTCCATGTTAAAAACACTAAAAGATGTCGATGACAATCAACAACAGCAGGACAAAATTAGGGTTCGGTATACAAATGACATTTTTTTTAAAAAAAGATTAATAGTCAACATAACAAAAAAAAAAAGGCACTTTGCTCGGAATCAGAGATTTTTAGGGTTTCCACTTTAGGACGGTTCGAAATGACCTGAGCTGCTGTGATGGAGTGATGGAGTCCAGCCACCAGGATTCAAGAGTAGTGGGGAAGATTGATTATTTCACATTTTAAAAAAAACAAACAGATTATTAGAATGCAAAACTGGAGCAAATTGAGCCATTCGCACCTTAATTTGCAATTTCACACAAAAATTGACCTGATTGTCTACGGCAACATGAAGCCCCCCCCCCCCCCCCCCCCCCCCCCCCCCCCCCCCCCCCCCCCCCCCCCCCACCCCCCCCCCCCACCCCAACACCCCCCCCCCCCCCCACCCCTCCCCCCCCCCCCCCCCCTTTCCCCCCCCCCCT
>CAAKHC010000952.1:14361-25053 GCA_901007825.1 Macroramphosus scolopax
CCCCCCCAAAACCCCCCCCCCCCCCCCCTCTCAAACCCCTAGCTTTACTTGTCTGCACCATAGGAAACCTACCAAGGCTTAACCCTGTCCCCCATTCATGCATTTACAACTTGGCACTATTGTTGCACCAAATCTTTCCTTAGCATTGATTTAAACCTGCAATGACCGAATCCTATTGAATAACTTACTACGCAATATTTAAAACAACAAAAACAAAACAGTTTTCCTCTTGGTTTGACGTCGAAACACTCGGTGTGGAGCTGCAGTTCATGGTTAGGAGATTATTGCACTTCTGCAGTCAGCAGAACAGCCTTCACACTTGTTTCTATCCCATGATCCTTAGCTATGATAGGTGGATGTTGTGACGGGGTTCCGAGGCTCTTCTCCAGCTGGAGTCGGTGTTGGCCAGAGGCTTGGGAAGATAATATGTGGTTGGGGCTGGGAATACCTGAGCACATTTATCCAGTCAGGTGACTAACCAGTCCAGGGTGCAGGGCTTGCTTCAGGACATCGGTCCTATGAAGCGAAGGCATGTAAAGCGTGGGAGGCGGGGCTACTGGGTAATTGGACGGAGGGTAGCCCTGGTTGGGGATCGGGGAATGGGTCATGTTATGTGGGGAAGGACTCTGCTCGTAGTACTGGCCATCACACTCCTCATCCAGTGGCAAAGCCAAGCGTTTGCCTTTCTGTCTTCGGTTGCAGAACCAAACTCGGACCACCTACCAATCACAGCATTTGTCATTCAACACCGACCCAGTCGACTCAAACGATTTAAATGAAAACTGCCTTGCTTTGTACTTACATCTCTCTCCAGGCCCAAGTCATCCGAGATGTGCGTGATCTCCTGGGTGTTGGGCTTGGGACACTTGATGAAGTAGGACTCCAGAGCTGAGCGCACGGCTCCTTCCAGACTGGTCCTCCTCTTCCTCTTTCTGGTGTCGACGAATACTCGCTCAATCTTGTACATCTGCGGGATCAGAACAGGCAACTAGGGGTTTTTAAATGTCCATGGAGCCGCCTTTCTCGAGGCACTGTGTGAGTTCAGTAACATTGAGATCAGCTCCACATTACAATCATTTGGGCCTTGAGGGACGGCAATGGTGGCTCCATTGGAAATGCATCAATTGTTGAGGTCAAGGTTCAGAAACAGTAACTTGCTGCAGCTAAACAGTTCAATTCACAGTAAGATACACTTCACAGGAGCGGTGGAGCTCCATTCAGGCCTGCTCAGCAGGATGTTAGCTAGCCCTGACGAACTCAACCAATCCCACACAGCTGTGTGTTCATCTGTTGTCTTGTAAACTAGTTGGCAGATGCCAGACTTACGTCCTGGGGATTTTCCGAGGTCTCTGCCTCATTCAGCCATCTCTGAAGAAGGGGCTTCAATTTGCACATGTTCTTGAAGCTCAACTGGAGAGCCTCGAAGCGGCAGATAGTCGTCTGGCTGAACATCTTACCTACAAACAATCACAAGGTATCACGTTATAGTTGGTGACCGAGGTTAGTGCCATTGCTGGCAGCCGTCTAATTACTGCAAATATGCCATATTGTTCTAAAGCTGTTGCAGTGCGAGTGAAACATCAATCATGGGGGGCCAGTAGTGGTATTAAATGATGATCCGTTCAACAAGGTAAATTGTCATAATGAATAATAGGAGCTCTCATGTCAACTCGACACTGAAGTGCACTTAGAAACTCACCATAAAGGTTCCCCAGGGCCAGGCCAACATCCGCCTGAGTGAAACCCAAAGTGATGCGTTTGTGTTTGAGCTCCCTGGCGAACTGCTCCAGCTCCTCCGTGGAGAGGTTCTCCTGCAGAACATGAACAAGTGGAATTTAACACTTCATTGTACATTTACATATTTAATTGATTCTCTACAAGCTGTATCATTCCTAATGAATCATGGTCTTACCTCCTCTGAGTCGCTGCAGCCTCCACTGGAGGACCCGCTGCTCCGTGTGGAGGCCGCCTGGTTCTGCGCTTGGGGCCCGGGGGCCGCCTGGATTGGGTTCACGCTGAAATACTTGTTCCCGGGAAGCCCGTTGCCGGGGGGCGAGGGGGACATGGACGGGGAAGATGCAGAAGATGTCGAGGGGTTTTGGATATTGCTGCCGGGCGGTGTGATGTGGGTCATCCCGGGCCAGAAGGACGGGTTCCAGGGCGCAGAGTAGAACACTCCGTGGGGCATGGAGGCCGAGGCCGTCGGGGTCGCGTACTGCTGGATCTTTGTTTCCGTGGAGAAGTCCTCCTCGGGTTCCTTCTCGGTCTTTATTTCGGGTAGTTTAATCTGCTCCCGGGTCTCGGCTATCGGCGGGCTCGGGTTGGTCGGCTGGGTGGCTGCTGTTACACCGGGTACCTGGCCGGTATATTCAGGCGCAGCGAACGGATACCAGTGCTTGGGTTGGCCGAACTCTCCGGCCTGCAGGTCGGATCCTCTGTAGTCACCGGCGACGGATGGGAACGGGAAGAAGGTCTGCGCCGGGGATGGGATGCCGCTGTACGCGTTTTTGTTGTACAGGAGACTCGGATCAGGCAGGACGCCGTGAGGGAACTGGTACGACGAGGAGCCCCCCAAACCCTCCTGACCCAGGATCTGGGGGCAGTGGTTGGCTCGGCTGTAGTCATACGGGCGGCTTTGGAACTCTGAAACGGGGCTCTGCGATCTAGCCGACATCTTCAAGATGTTGTGAAAGCTTCAGCAAGCAACCAAAACGAAAATAACTTGATTTAAAACCTGTTCATCTGTTCCCTGTTGAGACAAAACAAAACAAAGTGAGGACAAAGGAAGAACTCAAAATTAAACAAAGAGAGTAAAATCCAGTTTGGCGAAATTGGGTTAAAAATCCAAGTTGTCGTTTTGGTCCACCATAACAAATAATGAGCCTAAGGCCTGGTTGAAGAAGACCAGCCGGAGATGCTTCCTCACGTACCTATTGGCTCAAATGCTCACCTTCTGCCCCGTCTCCACCCGCCACAGGCTTCCTAATCACAGCCGCGGGTGTTGCGCATCTTCTTTCCTCCTCGCTCATTGGCTGCTGCTCACGAGGACGCACGGCTGATTCTGAATTTGTGAATGACCTTGATTCCCCCCAAAGTAGTGGGCGTGTTTTCACATAAACATTGATCCATTCGTGCAAGGAGTCTAACGTAGTTCGCTTCTTTTAAAACCCACTTTAAAACTCATTAAATGCATTTCCAGGAAAAATATTGATCGCAAATTCCCATGTCGGATGGAATATTTGAATATGTAGAAATACTGAATAGGCACGGGTCTCTGCTCCTCTAAATACATAATGTAACAGTAAATCTTGCTCACCTCATACATGAATTATAATGCTGGGTTTGTTTAAATTATTTCCCTTTTAAAGAGATGGCTTTGATATTAAAATCCCACTGATGAGGCTTCATTCAGAGTTCATCCATTTTATTCACCGACATTTAAGCTAAATAAGTTAGACATTGTAACCCGACATATGCTAAATGAAATGGCTTTAATTTGGTTGAATTACACTCATGGTATCCTAATGATGAAGAGGAAGTGAAGTGGACTCCTCGTGATGCCTTAAGATCAGTTTTATTTTCGTTGCAGGTCTTTTATTTGTGTTGGAAGCTTTCGTAATTTTTATGGGTTTTCTGTTTGGGCTAAAGTTTGCACTTTTGAGCAGTAAAAAACCTTTAAGTCTCAACAGGTGATTGTTAACTTCCACCCATGTTCAAACTGGATTTGGACGCTGAGTTGCGTTCAGGATGACCTGCCGCAGCAGAAACGGGAGAAAGTTGGGAGGTAAGTAAACTGCAACTCCAACTGCATTTAGGTGAAGCTCTCCCAAACACCCTTGATCGGTTTCCATTCAACTGCCTGGATGCCCGGGCGCTTTTTGCACAGATGCGCACCCCCAGCGCGCGACGTTGGCCGCAGATTGAAGCAGGAAGACGCACTGCGGGAAAGGAGGGGGGGTCCCATTGTACGAGCTGGCCCCGGGGCACCCCGTGGATTTCAGATGCCGAGTTGCGATGGTCGACCATTAGCTTCTTTTCAGATTGAAACAATAAGTCTCAACCCTTTGATTCAGCCCCACACCCACCTCATCCCCCCGTGTCCTCTGAAACAAACACCAGGCTGGAGTTTCACTCCAGTCTGCGAGTCTCGGGGTTCATTGAGGCCTGAAATGTTCCAGAACAGGTCGGAGGATCGAGACTTCTCAAGGTTCAATCATCAAGTCGAGTTGTTTCGTCTGTTCTCACCATTATTAATCCAGCTAGAAATGAATGATCATCAGAAAAAAATCCCCACCCCCACCCCACTTCAAGTGAAGTGACTGATGAAGAAGATAATTAAATAATGAAGATTAAATACTTATTTAAGGGGCCAAATATAATCCAATCAATTATAATTTGTTTGGTAGACTACAGGTCGGATGTGTGTGATGGGGCAGTGGAATTAAATGTTGGAAACATGTCCCAGTCATACACTGGGAACTCAGCTGTCCCCCCCAGATACAAAGACATGCAGGTCCATGGAACCTTGGGGAGACTGAAGAGCTGGTCAATAGCTTTAAAGACATCAAACCCCAATCATACCAGCATTGTCCCGGGCCGTGGACTTGGTAGAATAATTGTCATGCAAAAGACAGACAGCAAGAGAGACAGTAGACCTTAGGCAAAGCTTCAGAGAGCACTCAGGGTGTCCAAAGGAGGGAGGGGTCGGTGTTGAATAGCTCAGTACAGTGAGGAGGAGATGCGTGAGGGGAGAATCTAGTGATATAGTCGAACCCCCCCAGATGTCTCAGATCTTGTCTTTGGTTCTTTTTAAGTGGCCTCTTCAAGACACCTCCGAGATCAGCTCCAGTTCAGAGGGTTTGCCCGGCTACACAAAGAAAGGGAGAAAGTTTGAAACAGGAGACGGCCTCTGGTTACACCAGCAGTGTAGAGTCGATGTGTTGCAAGCCTCCACCAGCAAACACACTGCGGGAGGAAGCTGACTGATTTCAGCAAGGTGGCAAAGACAAACCACAGTGGCAGTTTGCACTTTGTGTAGCCGGGCGAACCCTGCAGTTTCTAGTTCCATCTCCTTTATTGGTCATGAAGCAGTCTTTTCTTTCTTTCAGCTCTTCTGCAGGTCACTTCCGGCTGCACAGCTGGGGAGGAATAAATTCCCCTGGGTTGCTGTCTGGACCCATCACAAGAAATCTGATATAGGGGATGTATTTTTTGGAAACGTTGCTGTGGGATTATGACGTAGATGCCATCTTAAATTAGGATTTAAAATGGTTGCATCACAGTTTCGCAGCTTCCGGCCCTCTCAATGGATTATATTCCTAAAATTATGAACCTAAATGGTATAAAATTAGCTCAAAAGTGGAGATAAAAGCTGCTCCTAACACTTCTCATTGAAATGTCTTTTCTTTTTTTTTTTTAAAAACCTTTTCTGTACCTTCATCTTTCAGTTGAGGATGTACGAGTTTTCTCTCGTCATGTCTTCTCACATAAACTTGTTATCTCAAAGTTATCAGTTCATGTGGTTGCAAGACAAATATTTATCATTGGAAATCCCACAAAACTGGTGTCTCATATTGTTGTTGGAAAAAACAAGTTATCAAGAACTGAACACAATCTGAAGTATTTTTCCGTCACTAGTTTTAAAAGTGCTGACTTGATGAAGAAGTAATGCTAAAATCTAAATACCGCCCCTCCTGTTGAGCAGCACAATCGTCTCCCACAAACAAGTCTGATGGCTTTTTGATTTTCTTCCTAACCTCCCTGCCTTTGACACCCATCTTCACCGACCCTCCACCCACCCGGGTCTCCATCCGAGGACCAATGGCTGCCTTCCGTCCACTAGCCGCCGGCCGCTGGCTCAATGGGCTTTAACGCCCCTTGGCATGTGGCTCAATGGGGACAGGAGGCCGACCCCCCCAACCCCCTTACAACATGGATATACAAGCACAAACACAAAACTCACGCAGAGGTACATGCGAGCCTTTTCACTGCCACAACCCCCAACACACAAACACTTTCTGGGTGTGCTGTTTGTGCCCTGAAGGCGAAACGATGTGAAACAGGATTACCAAGAATCAGGACAGAAACGGTTTGAGGCAGCTGCAAATAAATAGTCACAAGTGTGAAGGCCAAACGTATTTTTTGTCAGCCCAGCAGAGGGGTTGAGGGGTCACCGTGCTCCTGGTGCGACAGGTAAACTGGTTTCAACCAGAACTACCGCTAACGGAGTTTGTACGAGTCCGTCACTGTTTGACGGACATTTCGGTTTAAACCACTTAACCTCCAACGACCTTTAAATTTCACCTTTGAACAGGCCAGAAAACACACATCTTCTTTTTTGCGTTTATATGTTTTTTTTATTCATCAAGCTCTTCAGTGAATTATTTCATTGAAAGCGTAAAATATTCAAACCCAAAGCTGCGTTCCTTATTGGTTAATTCATACACTTGAAAACTCCCCTCGAGCTCGGATCTGCACAATATTTTTGCGGCACAGCGAGAGATTTGACTGACATTCCCACTAGAAGATATTGTGGTTGAAGAGGATGACAGATATAAACAAAATGTGACCTCCACCGAACGCCACATAAACCATCAGTTTTATGCTTCTGATTCACGACTGCAGTTCCGTGTCTCCATTAATAACTTCCCAAGAAAACAACGTATAAATGAGTGCCAACATTCTTTCATGTGCTTGTCTGATATGCTCCCAATGTGTCCTCGACAAATAAAACATTTTGCTTTGGTTGCTTATCTTCATTTTATCCAACGTGATATCCAACTTGTTTTTTAATCCGATCGTATGAAGCAGTTTTCAAAGAGTGTCTTGTTACAGGAGGCATACCACAACAAGCAGGAAAAGAACTGGTTAAACAAAGTAATTGTCACGTGGTAAAAAGTTTTATTTCCAGTCCTTGGGTCTGCATGTACAAATACCTATAAAAGGTGAACACCTTCACTCTTTTATGTACATTTTGCAGCAGGAGGTTGACTCGGGACCAACAGGAGGACAGAGAGGAAAAACCGGACAGTACAAGAGAGTGAAATTTACCACCTACACATCTATCAATAATCAATATAGTCCGTCTCCGAAAACGTCATTCAAATGCTTAGAAGTCACTTCTTCTGTACATTCCGATGCATACACACAGGAGGCAGAGTAATTAGTCAAAGCATCGCCATGATTCAAACACAGTACGGTCAAACCATGCAACACACGTCATCAAGTACTTAAACTTCATATATATTTATACTCTTAAAATCTTTATGTGCAGCTTATATGGCGAGAAATAAAGTACGCAACACCAAGTTTTTACAGAGGTATTACAGGAGATCGGATTTGAAATAATTCATGGGTATCTGTCAGGAATGTGGTTCAGCCACTCGCTATGCGATGCAAAACAAAGGCGCGCCCCCGTTTTTTTTTTTGCCCTCATGTATATGTATGTCGGTGTCGCACATTTGTCTGGAATTTTATCACATTCTTTGGAAATAGCTGCGGAAATGAAGGAAAGTAACAAAGGTGGAGGAGGACGTTTTTTTTGACTTTAAAATTTAATCAGGACAGGACACCCACAGCAACAAATCAGGTTAAAAAGACGAATGCTCCGGAACAGACACAGAAATAAATTAACAAGGAATCCAACGTACACGTGAATTAAAAAGCTGTACTCGAGGAAGAATAAGTAAAGGGGGCACAAGAAAACATCCTTTTATCACCTCGTCGTCTGATAGGATCCTCCATTTCTATGCATGCAGTGTGAGATCAAGTGGTTTCTTATATACGTGTGTGTTCAGCATTCACTTTTGATTCCCCTGATAATGTATATTCGAGTCGTCAAACAGAGGGTTCTTCACTTCCATCTCTCCAGTCTGCGAAGGAGAGACGAAACATAGATCAGCAGGCGTAAAACGATCGTCAGACATGACTAGTGTGCACATGACTGTGTGTTTCTGCCTACCGGTGCAAGTCCGGGGCACTCGTATACTGTGAAGTCTCCCCCCACTTCTTCCTCGTCGGATGTAACCTCGGAGTCAACGGCTTTTTGTTCAGGTTTGTGACTGAAGAGAGCAGAAAAAAAGTCAAACATAAAGTCTGTATAAAGAGAGGAGAGAAGTGAAGAAAGAAAACAAACGTACTTTCCCAGTGAGAGCATCTGCTGCTTCTGATGTTGATAGTGGTACATTTGAGCACTTTGGGCCAGAGTTTTATCCCCCATCTGCACACACACAACAGAAAAAGGAAGTGTGGTTAGCGCATGAAGTAGAAAATAACTTGAAAATAGGGGACTCCAGTGCTCGTAAACCTTGTGGTTGTGGCAGAAGGGAAGTGAGAAACGGAGAGAAACTGAACTTAGTAAGGTAAGGAAACGATTCTCCACTCACTGAGGTGCTGTTGGCTGCGGCAGCTGGTGCGCCCGCCCCCCCGTAGGCCGGGTAGTCCACCTTCTGAGTTAGATGAGACTCTCTCTGAGACCTGCGGGGGCGATTGTGAATCAGTCAGAATAACTTGGAGGATAACAAATGCAAAAATAGCGAGAATATCATATGATGACTTCGTGTGTTGGAGCTTACTTGACGAAGCAGACAGTCGCCAGGATCACTGCGAAAGTCCCCACGGTGACGCACAATGAGATCAGAACTACACGTTGAGACAAAAGGGAAGGAGAAACGGAACGTGTTGAGGAATAAGGAGTCATAGAGTGGGAGTCATTAATCATAAAGTTAATTCAATTTGAGGTAATTGGCTCTTTGTGAGTGGTTATTGTCATCTGAGGTAACATAGCGTGACAGTAATAGAATCACAGCCCTGATGGGACATGAAGAGAAAATAAAACAGATATTGAACTGTTTGAACTGACGTTACGACCTAAATTAGAACTCAAATTTCATTGGACTTGATGTGCGTTTCTTGTGTTCACACCCTGAACCTCCAACTTCACACCAAACGTGTTTGTCACTTTCCGGGTTGCTGCTGTGGCCTCTGATCGATCACTCTGCTGACAGCATAGAATCATACTCACTGACAATTATGCTGTCGTCCCTTGGGTGCTGGTTTAATTCTGGGACCAACTCGGCCCTGAACTCCAGTGACCCTGGGCTGGGGGGGCTGTGTGTTAGGAAGTGCAGAAACTCCAGGCTGCGGGGCTGCACTGGTGGCTGCACTGGTTTCAGCTGAGGGATCAACTTGGCTTTCTTGTTTCTGCTCGGAGGCATCGGTCTGGTTTTCTTGAGCATCCGTGGGTGAGATGACAGGAAGTGCAATGACTGCGGAACGGCGACAGAGATATGATCAATAGCTTTCATGAGAGTGAAAAACACAATATATAGAAGGAAGGGCATGAAGGTAGGAAAATAAACCGTCCTAGAATTGATCTCAGAGTTCTTACCAGGATGTTTTGATTGCTGTTTCTGTGGTCTGATCTCTGTCACTTCCTGTTTTTCGATGTAAGAGTGAAGGAAATCGATCTCTTCATCCAGGTCCGGGTAGAACGTCACCTTACCTACATGGCAGACAAGATCCAAAGTTTTAGGGATTCACTTGTGCACAGACCAAACTATCTGTAAGAGAATCTACAGAACAGGTCAGAAAACACACTGATGTTAAAGGCAATTTACAATAAACATCCTAAATCACAGACACAAACTACTTCCTCAAATCCAAAGCCACTCAAATCAGTTTTTATTTCCTTATTTGTTTACTGTATCAAGGTCTCATCCAGTTGGGTTTGTATGACTGGTGAAACCCACTTTTCTTTAGCTCGTCTCTTCCTGAAGACTGTGTGAGTGACTGAGAACCCGTCCATATGGTCTCTGCGTGTATTCCCACCTGATCGCAGCCATAACATGTGACAGACAGGGAGTGTGCCTATGCATGTTGTTTGTTTGGAGAGCGGTGAAAAAAAAAAGGAGACAATGCTAAACTGCTGTCTAACAGCCCTTTAGGCCAGACAGTTAGCCGCATTCCTGCAGCGCTGCTGCCGTCTCCAGGGCGACCAGGGTCGAGAGGCGCGTGTGTGTGGCCGGGGGGAGGAAGCACAGCAGGGGGCCGGAGCAATCAGTCGAAAACTAAGCATCGTTGATTTGGGCATATTCACAATAGATCCCGTAGCTCACAGGTAATGGAGGTGATCCAAGTGCTCGTCCCTCTGCAGAATTTTAAATCACAATGTATTTGCACTCTGAAGCAAATCATTAGAAATAGTTGAGGATGCTAACAGCGAAAACAGGTTTGATAAGGAAAGTAAATGTAGCTGATCATGGCACAGCGAGCTTTGTGAAAAATAAACGGCAGAAAATGTATCGAAACAATTGTGTAATTACACAGTATGACAACCCCCCACATTACAATACTGATGACAGGGTGACTTTCAGTCCAGAAGGCTGGCCGCCATCTGGCTGAGCTAATGTGTATGATATTACATACCAGCACTTTCCCTGCCTGCTTTTGTTGCTTTCCGCCACTAATAGCCATTTAGTGCCCTCCATAGCAGGTGTCTGCGGAGGCAGGAGGTGCCACAGCACCAGCGTGCTCGCAGGGAGCGTGTGGTTAGACAGATTTAAACTTAAGAAGAAATCAGCGGTTGATGTTTCTGACATCCGGACTGATTTAAAATCTACAGGCGAACTGTTAAAACGACATGATTCATCCATAAGGACGGGTCCCTTTTCACAATTTACGTATAAGAAGTGT
>CAAKHC010000953.1:6085-31023 GCA_901007825.1 Macroramphosus scolopax
TTCTGAATGAATTATTTTCTCTAACAGACCTTCAGAAGGCTTCTGATTTCTAAGCTTCAAGATGAGTTTGAGAACCGCGCCAGAAATGTTGAAAGTAAGTGAATTTACATTTTTAATGATTAGTCATGTTCCATTTTGGTCATGTATGCCATGAAGTGTTCCTTCAATTAAGAGAAAATGTTTTCCCTGTAGTCTTTGACAAAAATGACATCCCACTCACCACTGAGGAGGAGGAGCAGCGTGCTATTGCAAAGATTAAGATGTTGGGCAACATCAAATTCATTGGGGAGCTTGGCAAACTCCACCTTATCCATGAATCTATCCTTCATAAGTGCATCAAAACAGTAAGTTAAGCCAATTTGTTGAACAAAAATCTTCTTTGTATTATTTGTGATCTCAGAAGCGATGAACTGCCGATGTTGAAGCGTCCTGAAAGGGAGTTTCTCTATTTAGACTTTCTTAAATGTTTTTTTTTTTCTTAAGCTTTTGGAGAAGAAGAGGAGAGTCCAACTCAAGGATATGGGGGAAGATCTGGAATGCCTCTGTCAGATAATGAGAACAGTGGGACCTAAACTTGACCACGATAAGGCAAAGGTGAATTTGCAGGAAAGCAATTGAATAAAGCAGAAGTTGTGTTTAAGAAAGATTTGTTTTATGACCAATGGTTTCTTCTTCCAGTCTTTGATGGATCAGTACTTTGGCCGCATGAAATCCTTAACGAACAACAAGGAATTGCCAGCAAGGATTCGCTTCCTGCTGCAGAACACAATAGAGCTACGCGAGAACAACTGGGTGCCTCGCAAAGCTTACGTTGATAATGGACCGAAGACGATCTGCCAAGTTCGTCAGGATGCAGTAAAGGTTTGTTTCCAAAACTTTTGAGGACCTTTCATTTTTCTTGGACTTACTTGCAATATCACACTCAATAATTTGGTTTATCACTCTTCCTGCCTGTATTCTGATTTGATTCAAACGTCTGTCTTCAGGATTTAGGTGTTTTCATTCCACATTCAAATGATGGATTGAGGACTGACTTCTTCATGGACAACTCCTTCCTGCCAACAAGGGTCAAATTTGACAAAGAAACTATTGGTGGGCTGGCTGATATGTTTGGGCAAATGCCAGGTAATGCCGCAGTCTTCCCTCTGATGTGATCTTCGAAGCATTGCATTACTAATTGACGTTGTCACAGACACTGACTCGTTATGTTTCATGTCTTTTTTTGGCAGGAAGTGGCATTGGCACAGGTCCAGGAGTTATTCAGGACCATTATTCCCCTACCATGAGCCGTCATCGCACAAACCCGATTTACAATGGCCATAGTGGAGCTAACAACGGTTCACATCAGCCTCAGTTTGACGCAGGGAGCAAACCTTTCATCAAACCAAATCAGGTACTTGCAACGATGTCGTTTTTATTCGTCTTTTTGGTTTGGTGATTCTAGTCATTACTATTATTGACTTGCATGACTAATGTTCCCTCTGTGACATCTCTTTCAAAGGGTCAGAATTCACCAGTGTTCAACCATAAACAGAATATCGCTGTGCAGATGCAGTCCAAGGATATGGCTCCAAGATTCACTAAGAAAGGGAAGCTCAATGCTGATGAGGTACAACCACTTCCCCCAATAAGCAAAGTTCATGACATTTTGGCGTTGACATAGTTTTATGGTGGGAGTATCTAATTACTGTCATAGGAGAAACCTTCTTGAATGGGTAGATTTCCTAGAATGCCAAGAATACTTTTCCAGTAGTATCCAACCGATTTGCAATGGTATCAACTTTCTGTCTTGACCCTCTTAGATCAGTCTGAGACCAGCGCAGTCCTTCATCTTGAATAAAAAACAAGTGCCAAAACTGCAGCCACAGATGATTCCTGCAAGTGCCCAAGGTTCCATTCTAGGACAGGTAACATTTTTACATTGAAATCATACATATGGACTTCAGATCCATCGACTGTGCACTCATTAGGCTCCCCTTGTTTAGTCTCCACAGCTCGGCTTGAAAATCAACCCTCCTCCAATTCAGGAAAAGCCAGCAAAGATTAATAAGAAAATGCCTCCTACAAAGGAAGAGTTGCGCAAAATGACCGTAAGTTCCTCACACTTTGCAAACCTTCATGAATTATAAACTGTATATCTACCATACTATATTATATTTGACAAACCCTGTCTTTTAGGAAACCTTTGTGGCAGACTACCTGAACAACAAGAACATCAATGAGGCAGTGACTGCTGCGAAGGAGATGAGGGCCCCCAAGAACTTTTTGTCTGAGATGTTGAACAAGATCGTGGTTTATTCCCTTGATCGTTCAGATGAGGACAAGGAACACGCAAGTACCCTGATCCATGTACTCTGCACAGAGGGCCTTGTCACTGGTGAAAACTTACTGCAGGTCAGTTTGGTTTCCTTTTTCCTTTAAAGTTAAAATATAGAATAATGTCACTGTTCAGCATTAAAGATTTATATCAATTTCAATAGGCCTTCCTGAGTGTTCTGGACCAGTGTCCTAAGATTGAGGAAGAAGTCCCTCTGGTGAAGTCCTACCTGGCACAGTTTGCAGCTCGTGCTGTCGTTGTTGACCTGATCAGCATTGCAGATTTGGCTCATCACTTGGAGAATGGCGCCCATTTCCCGCTTTTCTTGCTGTGCCTGCAGCAGATGGTCAAACTGAAGGACCGTGAGTGGCTGACTGATCTGTTCCAGCAGAGCAAGATCAACATGCAGAAGATGCTACCTGGTATGTCCAAACCCACTCTGAGCTTTTTTTGTAACACATTAGACCATCTTTTGTGTATAGTTCACTATGGTTTGCATTGAGAAGGGTCCAGTTGTTGATGGAAATGTTTTTTCTGCTTTTAGAAATTGACCAAAACAAGGACAGGATGCTGGAGATCCTGGAGGGCAAAGGTCTCAGCTTCTTGTTTCCACTGATGAAACTGGAGAAGGAGCTTCTGAAGCAGATCAAAGTAGATCCATCTCCCCAGTCCATCTACAAGTGGATTAAAGATAACATCTCTCCCAAACTCCACACTGACAAAGGCTTTGTCAACATACTGATTACCAGGTACAGCAGTGGAACAGGGTTTATGGTTAGAAACATCTCTCCACTTCGTTATTATTTACCTGCATTATGTGTGTCCTCTTGTCCGCCAGTTTCTTGCAGTACATCGCGTATGAGACAAACCCAGACGACGATGAAGAGCAGCTTTCAGCGCCCAGCAAGGAACAGCTGGATGATGAGAAGCAACTGCTGCTGTCCTTCAAGCCAGTGATGCAGAAGTTTCTGCATGAGCATATTAACCTGCAAGTCAGCGCCATGTATGCTCTGCAAGTCCACTGCAGTACTAAACAGTTCCCCAAAGGTACACTGCCACACACTTAGCATCTGAGGCCTGTTTGTCTTCCTTTAGAAAAGTTCACTAACTGTGGTAGATGTCCGAAGTCTAATGTTGCTCTTCTCTTCCAGGCATGTTACTGCGCTACTTTGTGAACTTTTACGACATGGAAATAATTGAAGAAGAAGCCTTCCTCTCATGGAAAGAAGATGTCACTCAAGAGTACCCAGGAAAAGGAAAAGCATTATTTCAGGTATGTCCATTTTTAACGTGTTTGCTCGAGGCAAAGAGCAGCTCTGCTCCCAAGATTTGAGGCCATCCCCTCTGCTATACATCCATGTTTGTTTGTTTATAAAGGCCTTCCCCTCATGGTTGTTTTTAATGTACAGGTGAACCAATGGCTGACCTGGCTGGAGACTGCAGAAGAGGAGGAGTCAGAGGATGAAGATTACTGAGGAACAGACCAGAGCCACCGGTTAAGATGCAACAAATGATATTTTTTACTTTATTTTTTTTCTCCTTGTGCTTTTGCTTACCCCCAATGTCAACATAGATATTTCCTCAACCACTGTTAACATTTTTTTCTATAAAATCTTTTCCCATTTCAAGCCAGCTTCACCATTTTATTTAGATTGTGCTTCTCTTTATGATTTTTGAGTCAACAGCAGATGTTTATACACTTTAATCTACAACAACAGTAGTTAGTGTTTTGCTGGGAATTGCACCAGCACCACACCTGACCCACCTTTTTTCTTTTTTCTTTTTAACATCTGGTAGGAGTCACTAAGTGCTGCCGTAACTATTAACTTAAAAGCTGTTTACAAAAGAGAAAAGGCTCTAACATATATTGCAGAGAGACTTTCTCATTGTTTTATCTGCATTTGTTAATCGGTTTTTAAATGCACTTTGCGAAACATCATGAGTTGTTGCAATAGCAAGATACACTTTCTTTTTGATTTCGATAAAACAATCCTAAGTTGCAGTTGTTGGCTGCTATAATTTTGGTTTCTTGTGCTTGAGTGCAGACCACCAGTTCCCCCTTCACTCAAAATAGGTCTTTCTTGTTCCTTAAGTTGGATATTTGAGCTTCACTGTGCAGAATCAACAAGCCTGATTTATGACGACAAAACTGAAAGATGCATCTTGCATACAGATGTTGTACTTTAAAATGAAAATATTTGCATATACATCATTTTTAATGAGGGCGGAGTAGATGTTACTTAAGTGCGGTTATTGTACATTTCTGTGGGAAAACCGCATTGGAACACGTTATTCCGAGCAGAGTATTTTTGGGGTTAAAACCTGTCAGGAGGGGATCTTTAATCTGGGTGTCTGTAACATGACCTGTTCGATGTGCACAATGGTATTTCAGTTTCCAGCTTTTTAATGAATCAAGAGCATTTTGAGTATGAAAGCTTTGTGCTGTGGGATGGATCTGTGTGGCCTTTTTTAATTTATCAATTCATATGAATATACCTCTAATGTATCTCTGACTATACTTGAATGTTTCAGTTTTTCCTTATTGAGACAGCCAAAGCTTAGTTTCCTGTGCTACACCATGTGTGAGTTTAGTCTGTTTGCCATACTTGTCAGGTTTTTAAATGGTCTTTTTTATCTTCATGAAATTACAAAGAATGTACTGTATGTGAGCACCTACACTTTCTTTTGGAGTGTCACTGTAATGTCTGTGAAGTGCTAGCAGTCGAGTGTACATCTACAGATCAACCTTGAATAAAGTTAAATGGTTCATTTCATGGTCTTGGAGATGTTCTCAGATTTCATTTTTTCAGAAGTTCTATGGTGGATTCATGACCATTTGCAGTCATATTGAGTGTAACCAATTCAACAGTTCTATTCAACACTGGTTTCTGGCAAGGCTGCACATTTCTGAAGTGATGGCTGCGGTGACTGTGTGTCCTGATTGTGGAGTCGTTGGGTTAGCTTTGAGATGAGCTTCTATTGGGAGGTTAAGACAAACCCAAATCAGAAAGTGCAGAATTGCAATACAACTATAAACTTGATGTTTCATCTCAACAAGTCTGCCATACTACTTTGTTGCAGAGACTCTTAAATATTAAATCTATTGTAGACTGGGAACAACAGTGTGTATCCATCTTTCAAGACGCAAGTACAAGTTAAAAATGTGGCCAGATTTAGGAGGCTTTTGGTTTGAAAACCAATTTACATTTTGGCCAGCTGATGGCTGAATTAAAAGCCAAGGTGTCATCGGACTCAGTAGTATACGTCATAATTGTGCAAGATATATCAAGTCACCAGCTACCTCCAATGAATGTCTGTAGTAGACTCCTCAGACACAAAAAATAAATTCATAAATTTCCAACAACTTATCAACCATCGAGAATCACCATCCATTGACACACATCAGTATAGCTAAAAACAAACCATAGTTCTAGTTCCCAGTGAAATAGCTGAAAGCTAATCACTATTTTTCAAGTCGGTATAAGTTCGTGTGATACAGGAGAATGTAACCAGCCACATTTTAAAAGATTTGCTTTTTTATTTGACATTTTGTTGAATGACCTCATCAGTTTGGGGTCAGTACCTCATCTGACACAAGAAATGGCTGTTTTCATCCCGCTTCTAAACATGATCTATTTGACAAAACACATTCAACAAGGTACAGCATCTGAACACATTTTCGATACAAAGCAAATAAAATAAAAAAAAGACTACACTTTCCTGTTTGTTTCATGAAATGGACAGAAATCCCTGCTTTTAATAGAAAATACAAATTCATATGGGAGAGTTTATTTGTCAAGATTTCATTTTTGGGAGGTCTGAAGTTTTAATCGCTATCGTCATCATTGTTAGAACCCTCAGGTTCTGACCGGTTGTCAGAGCGGCGAGGGGAACCCTCATTGTCTGATCCCGCTTCAGATCCTCGCTCTGATGCAGCCACAGGTGAGCCACGCCGGGACTCGTCATCCGATCCTGAACGACTTCTCTTGCTCTCATTGTCTGACTGCTCTGAGTCAGACTGCCGCTGTACTCTCCTCTTCTTAACTGGACGGTCGCTGCCAGAGTCATCGTCTGAGCCTGCGGAGCGCTGAGGGCTGCCTGCGGAGCGCCGAGGGCTGCCCGCTGGGCTTCCGGCTTCGCTGCCCGATCGGTTTCTACCTGCATCAGAGTCACTATCGGATGCAATGCGCTTCCTGTGACCACCCTCATTGTCAGACCCTGAACCACTGTCTCTTTGGTTCCTGGATAAGGAAAGCATACACATACATTTACAGTTAAACTCAACGGTGGTTGAGTTTGGGTCAGAGCGTTCTATTGTATGAATATAAGACTTGCTTAATATCAGCAGACAAAACCTGTCTCTAAACAAATTTGAGGCACAAATATGTTAGTGGCTATGTTAGATCTACTTAACTTAAGAATGCTGAACCCCAATTTGAATTATGAAAACTATAATCAATTATCAATATTATTGACAACATGGAGGATGTTCTATGCTGCCAATGGTAGTACATTAATAATTAGGATCAGGGAAATTAAAAAAGAACTACAATGACTAATTGTAATAGTTCATAAATGATAGTTGTAAGCTGATAGGATAGCACTGCTGTTGCCCTTTTTTGTGCTGAAGTTGGAAATGTTTTTAACGTAAGGCCATAGATTGAATATCAGAGATGATAAAGCCAATGGATTGCTTATTTCTCGCCTCAAATTTGTTCAGGAACAGATTATGGTGGAATTCTATGTTCACAGATCTGGGTCTGAGCTGAGACGCCTCAGGAGGGATCTCTGACCTGCTGCAATTGGATCCTCGTGAATTGTTTAATCACTTGTTTAAGCTCTGATGTCACTTTAAAGCATGTGTGTTTACCTGTCTTCAGCTATTCTCAGGCCATCCTCATCAGAAGACGACTCAGAGGAGGAGATGATAGCCTTAGATTTGATCTTTCCTTTGAGAGAAGGTGGCAGGCGCTCAGGCTGGGACTGACAAGGATAAAGAATTTGGAAGAAGTTGAATTACTGTCAGCCTAAAAGTCCAACAATTATAATGTAGCTTAAGAACATCACTAATTATGTGAAAACAACAACGAAGGTAAAAAAAAAAAAAAAAAAAGACCTTTTCAAACTTCTTGCGATCTTTAGGTTTGCGCTGCTTCTTGGATTGTGATCCTCGTTCCTCATCATCACTGTCTTCATCTCCTCCCTTATGAGGTCTGAAACACAGGAGGGTTCACTCTGAGTATCTTACATGCCTTATTCAACAGTCAAAATCGCCTAAATTTCACATTTATTGCAGTAGACTGACTTCTTCTTCCTCTTGCGTGACTTCTCTCCATCCTCTCCTTCCTCCTGCTCGCTCCCACTGCCGCCCCTTCTCTTCTTCTTCCTCTTAGTAGGCAGGTCCTCATCAGAGTCATCATTGACAAACTCATCCATGTCACCTCCTTTCTTACGCTTAGAGAGGAAAGAACAGTTGTGTTAGTCACGCTGCTTTCGCAGGAACTTCTTGTCCCCGTTGTGATATCACTGCTGACACTTACACGTCCTCCACCTCCTCCCTTCTTCTTTTCCTTGGACATTTCCTTTGATCCCTCTGCGAAGGTGAGCAGGTTTTTGGTTTTCTCCACATACAAGGCTCTCTGCTCCAGGAGCTTCTTCTGTTCCTCGACCTCTCTGCTTCGCTTTTCCTCCTGAAGAGTTTAAAGAAGACAAACCAAGACATTAATTAAAGGCAGTTTACTGTCAAAATTGGATGTAATGTAAGATATACCATCTGATCAGTTCCCCAAAAATCCTAAGTACCTGTTCTTTTAACAACTGCTGGCGCAGCAAGTCCCTCTCCTGTTCTTGCTTGGCCCGAAGTTCCTTCTCCTCCTCATCCTGCTTTCTAGCCCGCGCCACATGGTACTGAGCCTGACTCAGCAGGTCAGAGCACTGCCTGCAATCCCACAATGCACCCGTATCCCCCAGTGATATTATAACCTGCACGAAATGTAGCTACAAACACCATTTTGAAAAGGCTGAAATACTTACAAAGTATAAGAAACCCCTAATGTAGAGAACATTAACATCAACCTGCTGATCGTGCAATTGTAATTTCTGAGGACTGTCACATTAGCGACTAAGTCAAAGTATAAGTTACATGCAACTACCCTGAAGGAACAGTTTTGGATGAATTCGCTTTAGCAAGGGCATATCAAAAACATAAATAAAAACATGCAGGGATATGTCCATACGTGTTGAATACCTGATGTTAAATTCATAAAAGGACATCAGTACAACTTTGATTGAATGCACAGAAAGCACAGAAAAATCTTAAGGCTCTTTGGATATTTGATGTGTTTCCGTTTGACTAAAGAGGAGAAATTCAGACTGACCTGGCCTCAGAAGCAGCAAGAGCGAGGTCAAACCTCATCTTGTCACCAGCCTTGCTGAGGTAGCTGAAATACCTGAGTGGGTATGAAGAAGAAGATATGAAAGTTGCTGCATCCAGAGGATCAGACTGGAGGGAGGTGTAAATCAAGGCGAATATTCCAACCTGTGAGCCAGTTCAAGCTCTTTGACTGCACTGAGCACAGCCTTCAAGTTGCTCTTCTCATCCTTCAGCACCAGAGTGGCCAGCCGCTGGAGCACCAGGGCCACATTGAACATCAACACCGTGTCACTGGGCGCCACATGACGAGCCTTGTTGGAAGCAAATCAGACAAACACTGTATAGTTCTCATGGGGAAAACATCTAGTACACAGGAATAAAATCAAACACTTGCTGTCAAATACCTTCAGTAGCATCTGCTTGCACTCCTGGAGTTTCCCACATTTGAAGAGCGCTCTGGCGAGGTACAGTAGGACCTCGGTGTTCTGATATTTGTAGAATTTCTTCAGACAGTTCTCATACTGCAGAATAGACCAGTGTACAACAGGTCAGACAAACATCACCAGACACAATCAAAGATTATCCAACGGAAGGCCCTTACCATCTGAACAGCGCTGATGTACTGCTTCTGCTCGACGTAGATGTGAGCCAGATTTAACCAGACATCACTGATGTCTGCTGTGGCCTCCCTGACCTGTGCAAACACATCACGTGCCTCTCTGTAGAAGCCCTTATGGGCCAGGACGGCACCTGAAACATAAAGTTCTTCTTTAGTATAACAAACAATAGTCAATACAGCTACTTCAAATAAAAGCCAGAGTACAGCTGAACAGACCGATGCCATTGGCAGCATAGAGGTTCTTGCTATCATTTCTCAGGACTTGTTTGTATATCGCCAAAGCTCGATCCTGGTGTCTCTTTTCCTGCAAAGACAAAAACATGGTACTCTAGGTTAGGATCTATTATTTACCTTTACATGCATATAAAAATCAAAAGACATGCAATTATTTGGAAAGGGCATTCCCCAAAGTGCTCTACTGTTATATATTTACAACTGCATGTTGTTATTAAAAACAGCTATCTGCACCTTTTCCCTGTCTCTGGTGGGCTGGTGCAGGGTCTGCAGCCACACATTACCCAGAGCCAGCATAGAGTAGGTGTCATTCTGTGTGGATGGCTGCTTCAGAATACGCTCAAACTTCTTCTGACCGGGTCCCCACTCCTGTTTGGCCAAGTGAAGGTTTCCAATCAGTGACCAGGCGTCGGGGTGATCCTGCATCAAAAAGAACAAGATGGACATCAGGCAGCGTTGAAGAAAATTTGGCATCACGTACTATTGAGTTTGATGTCAGACAAAGTACCTGATTAATCTGCAGTGCCTCCTTGAACCAATCAGAAGCCTCGTAGAAATTTCCTTTGTCACGTGCCATCGCACCAAGACGCAAATAACCTGTAAGTAAAACATTCTTTCATTGAGCACAATCCTTTGTATTCACACTGTCTGACTCTTTGTCTTTTTGCATGTAGGGATGAACTGCTCGCATGCTTACAGTCCACATAGTTAGGATGCTCTCTCAGGATGTTTTTGTAGAGTTTCTCAGCTTCGTGGAATTCACACATAGCCTCATATAAACGTGCCAGATTGTAGGAGGTGGTGACAGATATAGCATTGTAGTAATGCTCATCATGTTCTCCCTCAGCTTTGGCGCGATCCAGAGATGCGAGAAAGTATTTCTGTAGGGGAAAAGGTATGAGCCAACATTGAAATACCGCTATGGTTTTGCTACAGTGTTCTGGAAATCTATTAAACACATAAAAACACAATAAAAAAACAAAAAAGCTTTCGGTAGATACCTTGGCCTCTCCCAGGTTGCCGAGTCTGAAGTGAAGAGCTCCCAAATTGTTGAGGATCTCAGGCGGGACATCAGCCTGCACCTTCTCCTGCAGGATGCGGGTGGCTGTACCATAGGCGGACAGCGCTCCTTGGATGTCAGTCTGCTCCAGGATCTGAGCCAGCTCGATCCAAGCCTCCACATCATCTGGGTACTGCTCTGTTACCTTCTTCAAATGACCCTAGGAAGAAAAAATAATTTTAATCGAAACTGTATGGAGATCAGCGAAAGTCGGCAGAGCCACTTGATGACAGCAGGGAGGAGCATGTTCAAAGAGGATACGTACTTTGGCAATATCTCTCTTTTCCTGATCATCAGATGTAGCATAGAGAGACCCCAGAATCTTCATGGTTTCATAGTTGTTGGGGTAGGCCTTCAAGACTTTTTCGAAGCACTGTGCTGCGTTCTCCTTGTCTCTTCTATAAACATACATCTGCCCCAAGCCGAAGAAGGGCAGCACAAAGGTGGACGACGCAAACTGAGTAGCCTGGTAGTAATACTGAAATGCTTGGTCATAGTCCTCCTGAAGGAACAGAAAGAACAGACGTTTTAGAGACATTAGATACAACAGTGAACAAACTGTAAGCTGCTTCACGATTGGTTGGGATCCTACCTGCACATGAAAGGAGCGAGCCAACTGGTAGCAGCTCTCAGCCTGCATCGCCTCAACTTCTGTGTTATGGAAAGCATGGAGGGCCAGATGCTGCACTTTACCGTAGTCCTTACAGTGAAAAAAACAGCGTTGTTAATTATGTTATTTGATATTTTGTGAGTAATTCTAGGACAACGAGAACCCTTGTTACTTTTTTGAAGAAGAAGTGGTTGGCGAGGTGGTTCAGCACCATGGGGTTACTGGGGTCAATGGTGTAGGCCCGCGACAAGAGCTGAACACCGTTCTTGATGGAATCACCCTCCTTATTGTTGAGCTCTAACACCGCCAACCCAACAAGAGCTCCAACACAATTTGAGTTGAGCTCCAGGGCTCGACCAAAAGCCAAACGAGCCTTCTCCAGTTTGTTGAGCTTGACAAAACAGTGGCCCATCCCCAGCCTGACCTCAGCTAGTGAGAGACAGAAGAGGAAGATATATGAGGAACAATCTGTAATGCATATCACTCTCTATGAGAAATGTCATAAGTATATTTGATCATAATTAAAGCAGCAGAAAGAGCCCAAACATTAGATTACATTCTTTTTTTGCTTATCAATGTATTAACAGAACACAATTTGATAGGATGACAATATAACCATGTTTACCTGGACAACCAGGGTTTGTACGTAGAGCCTTTTTGTAGTATGCCAGCGCTCCTCTGTAATCCTTTTTGTTGAAGGAGATGCAAGCCTTACCTGTTAAACAGTGAGGGTATGATTATTTCAGTTAATCAATCACAGTGATCATGATTTCTTTGCTTTGTAATCAACTTGCCTAGCAAAGCAGGGATGTTATTCGTGGACTGGTTGAGGACAAAGTGAAACTGAGCATCCGCCTGGTCCATCTTGTCTCCTTCCAGGAGGCAGAAACAGGCTCTTCCCAACAAATGGTTCTGAATAAGATAACAGATGTTATATTAGCTTAAAACTGGAGCCATAGGAAGCCCCCCCCCCCAACACAGATTTTACTCACCTGATCATACATGATGATCTTGTCTGCCATCGTATAGAGCAGCGTGGCCTGCGTAATGAGCTCTTTCTTAGCATCTTTGTTTTTCTCTTTGCGTGCTTGCTGAACATAGTAAGCTGCCAATGTGTCCAGACAGGTCATCTGGTCCTTCTCATGGTCTCTGTAGTCGAGGTTTCCATCAATACGAGCCGCTTCTAAAAGTTTGACAAAGTCCTCTGTTTTGCCCTGCTTGTAGTATTCCAACTGAGAAAACATGATAAGCAGAGCAAATAGTGTTACAACTGTGCAAATACGCTATATCTGATTGTTTCTTAAATATATATATATATAATTGAAAGTCGGACTTAATGTTACTAAATGTAGTGATGAAACAATTTATTAATTATGAATACATTTTTTTTATTTCAAACGATTAAGCAAAAATACTACAGATTTGCTGGTTCTCATATTTGAGGACATGCTTGAACTTGAATATCACATGGGCTCTAGAAAATGAAAATGGGCATTTTTCTCTATTTCCTGACAATTTCTAGACTTCAGGATACTCTCATTCACATAAAAAGATTATTTGATAATGAAAAAGCTCATTTGAGTGAATGTGACCCTCTGTTGACCGACCTTCACATTTGTAGTGGATAAATCGACTCACCGCCAAGGCTATCCATATATGCAGCTGTGTGTGTTCCTGCTTCAAGATACTGATGACCTCATCTCCTTCTGGCAGCTGGTCAAAGTCAAGCTCGATAACCTGCAGGACAAAATGCATTAAATTGTTTTATTCATCTTGAAAGAGGTTTCATATGGCGTAGCTTAGATGCATGCATGCAGGTATTCTCTTCTGTCTGTCTCTTCGGTATCTGTTGAATTGGGCTCTCTTGTTCCTGAAGACTTGCTACATTGATTTCCTGTATTCACATTATAAATTGAGTCGGGTCATAACTTAAAAGAACTGTCTAATACAACAGCCATGAAATACGTTTTAACTTCATGCAAGCAGTCCTATTCAGATGAGTGTTAGATCTGTGTTAGCGAGGTGTCATTTGAAGCCTGTTGACATGACACATTTTGTAATGAAAATGCAACTTTACTCTAACGTTACATATATATCATTTTCTGTAGAAGGGAACCTTACTTTTGTTTGCTTTTTACTGAACCAAGTTATTTCACATTCCATATCAGAAAACATCACAATTAACTGAACTAACGTTAACGTTTACTTAAAACTACTGGATCGTGGAGTCATATTTCTGAAGACAATACTTGTGTTGGATAACTGTTTTTGTATAACTGAAGTTACTAAACTAAATTACTGCTTGCTTTTACATTTGGAGTCTACATGCAGTTACCTCCCGCTACTATTACATGTAACTTTACAACGCACATTTCGAACATTTAGCTAAGGTTAGCATTGGCTAACATTTGTGCTTGCAGAAGAGCGAGATTCAGTTGGTCAAACAATCTGCAATCAAGCAGGTTTACACATTAGACGGGATTTACCTCGTCTGTGTCCCGTAAAGGGATCTCGATGGATCCCCGAGACATCTTGACGGAGGAAAAATCCACTTGCAGGTTGTTTATATAAAAAACAAAAACAAAACCGTCAGTCGGCTTGTATTCGGTGAGCGGAAGGTACTTGAGTCCAAGATACTTGATTCCGACAGGAAACGCAAGCAAACGGATGGTGCAACTGAAATTGAGTCCGTCTCGAAAATGTTCCTCATGGAGCTGAACACAAGATGCTTATTGGAAAATCGAAATTGATGGTTTACAGATATAATACAGCTGTGGAAGAGGATACTAAATTAGAATTTTGACCCGAGGATGTCGCAAGACAAGCAGTGAAGAGATAACATTAGTTATCAGAGTTCATCCAGAGCGTGGCTAACATGACTAAATCCGAATCAAAGAGTCCCAAAACATTCCCTGAATTGCACTGCAGACATCTGAATAACACAGAGCAGAGCAATTAAATATTTTAAGAAATACGTTTTATGGTTATTTATTTTTCAGGATATTCTACACTTTATTGTTGAATGACACAGAATATTGAAAACTGAATTTAATACAAAAATACAAATTATTTTCACATTAATTCTCAATCTAAATAACAATCACCTTTGAAGTGAGAAACAGGCTGTGCAGAAAAAAAACCTGATTAATATTCAACACTACTAGTGTGACAATTTGATCACAGTTTCAAAAGCCCATAGTTTGTGTTGGACGGACCTCTTTTGCATGAACTAGAATTGACTGTAAATTCAGATACGTTGAGTGCTCCATCAAATTGTCATCATCCATCACGCAACAAACTCTCACGTCGGCTGCTCTCCATAGAGAATGACTGTGATCCATCAGATACACATGCTTCAACCTATTTGGTGCGTCGTTTATCCACAGTGTGCATCGTCAGGTGGAGCGGGGCAGGGGGTCAGTTGGTTTGGATGGTTTTTGAAGAAAACTTTGCCAACCTACGTCACCAAAACCGAATCGACCAATAGGAAAATTTGATTGCAATAGCTGTGTTTCCACCTGTAGAGGGAGGTCCCTTTGCATGTTTTTAACACAATATGTAGAATTCAAATACTTAAAACTAAACTTTCGATGTAGACCTGAATCAATCAACAACACTACTAAATATCTATAAACATTGTTTTTTAGCTGAAAAAAATTGTTTTTTGGAATTAAGTTACTCTTTAAGCTTGAACAAATTGTGCGTTAATTGGATTTAAGTTCGAACTAAACACGTAAATTAAATTCAGATCAAATAGATTTGATATGTATGCACTTGATTTGAATCACCTGCAAAAGCGATGCTTAACAGATTGTGCATTTGATATGTTTAAGAGGTGGAATTAAACAGAAATCCATTAACTGCATCAATGTTTGGCAGGAATAGGTTGAGGTGGGGGATGATGGGGAGGAGGGCTGCCAGCTGGTTTTGATGTGAAGCAGGATAACAAGAGCATCTTGAAGACTCCTTGTGCCAACATTGCAGTCAGTAAGAGAAGGACGAGTAAAATATCAACGAAAGTGAGAAAAATATTCTAGGTAACAATATTTATTTTCCATTCAGAAGAACAATCCTGGACTGAGACGTAAGAATTAATTATTTGATTTTCTTTTACAAATGTATCAGATGGTTCGATGATTAGAATATATAGATATGTGCATTGTAATGTCATTTACAACCACACATTATGAAATATTTCCGTTCTTTGTATTTAACATATATTCCGTTAGATTTCTTATGCTGTTAAGACCGGGATAATAACTGTCTTCGAAACATTGTATACTACTGTTATAGTATTGTGTACTACTGTTTTTTTATGATGTTGTATCTGTATTGGAGTCCATGAACTTCACATTTCTCTCCCATATTTTAGGACCATTACAAAAAAACAAGATGAAGTTGTTAGACTGTTTCCCACTGGACAAATGTAAGTAGTACAAGTGGTCCATTGCATCAGGAGTTTTTAAAATTCAGGACTTTACGTCTTAGTGACTAAAAAGTGTTTATGATTCTGTTGAGAGTAAAAACCTCCAGACCTGTGGAAGTGAATATGTATATGAACTTTCTACGAATATCAGCTCACGGAGGATTGTGACAGTCCATCAACACCTGTAATGTCCAGTGATTCTGGAGAGACAAGCACAATGTCTGACGGCAATGATGGTAAGTGTTGCAGTGACCTTGTTCATCAGAGTATAAACACACTCAGCATATTTACCCAGCTTTACATGTCCTGTGTATGAATGTACAATAAGTTTCACGCATCCCTAAATGCTTAGTGTGGGAGTCTTCTGGCTGTGGGACGGGGGAAGTAGTTGAGGACTCAAAGGACACAAGTGGATTCTCTGAACATGAACTCCTCGACATCATGTATAATGCATGTAATACCACCAACACAGGTACGCAGACTTGTTCAGACTTTGAGGACACAGAATAAAACATTGACTTGAACTTCGAATCATTTCATCTTGCTTCTCTCTGATCTTCAGGAGAGGTGTCGGCCTCTACCATCATACAGTACCTGCAGACTGTGACGTCCCAAAGTCCAGACCAAGACAGACTGACTGCCCTGCGGCATCTGCTAGATCCTGATTGTCAGGACCCAATCGTGAGCAGGGAGATCTTCCACCTGACTATGAGGGAGTGGATTGCCCAGTGCAGCCAGGACAGGTGAGACAAACCCGCATTGTGAAGCGCTTTAAATGCAAAAGAATGAAACAAACATTAAGAGCAAAGTTCAAGATGGAAAATGCAGGTTATCACTCCCAGAGCTGTTTATTAATCCTGTTGTAGTGTAAAACTTCCTTCTGAAGCAGCAGCTGACGTATCAAAGTAGATTGAAAGCGATGGAATTTGATATTGATATCACTGTACTGAACCAGTGTGATATGTCCGCTTTGTTGATTTGTTCATTTATTGATTTGCATTTGCCTTGGAACTCATGAACTGTTCTTCAGCACTGATGACGACAGCGTTAATGCATCTTATCCAGACTCTTCTATTGTGCCTGTAAATGGTAAGTCATCAGTGTTTTGGTCAGACGTCTAAGAATGTTGTATTCAGATAAAAATGCTACTCACTAAACTAATATTATTACAGGGCTGGATTTCGCGTGTGCTCAAAGCAAAGCCGCCTCCTCAGAAAGCCACCAGTGTGCCTGGTTAGTTGTTTTACTCCTTTAATCGCTGCTTGTGAACGACTCATGTAATCTTATATTTTTTCAAACTTTACCACTTGATTGACTCCAGTGATGCAAAAGACCTGTCAGGCACAGTGGCTGACCTGAAGCAAGCTCACCGCAAGCTGAGTGAACAGAACAGCAGCCTGCTGAAGACGGTGGCGCAGTGTGAAGATGTAAACCTCCAGCTCAGTCTGGAGATCACTGAGCTCCGAGCTAAGCTAACCAGGTGAAGAGGTTCCCTATTTTTCTCTCAGTCATAGCAGCTGCATTACATTACATTACTTATCTAGCAGACGCTTTTGTCCAAAGCGACCGACATTAGTAGATTTTGTCAACAGTGGTGAGCCACGTCTTTAGTCTGCCACAAAACTTGGTAGTGATTCGGACAGAAGAGGGAACGTCATACCACCATTGTGGCCTCTTCTGGAGAGATGTATCCCTCAGTTTGTGTCTGAGGGGGTAAGAAGAAGTAGAGATGAGTGTCAATGGAAAAGCAGTGATAGGAGAAGCCAGGACAGGTAATAGAATAGCTGATGTATTTAGTATAGAGAGAGAATAGCATGAGGCCAAAGACTGAGCCCTGAGGGACACCAGTGTTAAGAGTGCAGGGTCTGAACAGATATCCTTTCCATGTAAGACAGTTGTGGTAGAGATGGAAAATACATTTTTGTTTGGTGTGTGCAGCGCCCAGCGGTCAGCGGTTAGAGCCCGATCCATGACAGAGGAACTGGAGGAGACCCGTCGGGCGTTTAAAGAGGCCCAGGAGAGAGCCAGTCGCACTCAGACCAGCTGCACCAAACTGGTATATTAAACTGAACACACTCCCGATAACACTACTGCCTGTAGAGGATTAGAAAAGAAATTCTGATGTATATTCATGGCTCTCATTTAAGTACAAATCTGTCTTGGTCCTCAGAGCAGTGAGGCAGAGTGCTTGAAGGTTCACTTAAGGAGGCTTGAAGACAAGGTAATCTAACCTCGGGTATACAGCCAGTCCACATTTGTACGCTTGACTCTGTGAAGCTGATGTAGCTTTTTTTATCTTCGTTTGCACAGAACGAAAAACTCACATTTGAAAAGACATGTGCTGATGATAGCGTCAACAAACTGAGGAAGATCAACGCTGAGTTGAGGGTAGGAACTTCTCCTGTCTCTCTGTCCGTGTGCTGGTTTTGTGTCGTGGCATTAAACAATCTAAACATTTACAGGCCGAACTTCAAGAAACCGTGGTTATGTTGACACTGAGAGACAGAGAAATCACAAAGGTTGGTCCATCAGGGAACTTATAAGACTCTAATTAGATCTTTCTTTATTTTATTTCAACACTCCTCTTTGTTGTTTTTACATCCCAATGCAGAAAGACATTCTTATGGATAAGATGAAGAACTCTCATGTGGAGAGTCACAACATCATCGAGGTTTGTCCCAGTGGCCAGTGAGCGTATATGATGGATATTTCACATGTATTGATTGAATAAAGGACTTTGAGTCTACGTTTGGGGACATTAATTCTGTTCTCTTGTTGCAGCGTCTGCAGGCAGAGATGATGAGGCTACAAGAACATTCACATCAAGTTCTCTTGAGGTATTTCCGAGTATCTCCATCTAAATTTGTTCCGTGTAACAGAGCAGAATTCTAAAATGCACATATGCTTTTAGGAAAAGGAAAATTAATTATTAATAAATGTCGGCGCCTGCTGCTGATTTTCTCCTGACAGGTACGACAGACTTTGTATGAGTCCTCAGAGTCTCTACAGTCGAGATCCCCCGAACCTCCGCTCTCTGCAGAGCGAGATGCAAGACATGCAGCCGGTAGGAAATGCTTTCTGTCAATGGGGTTCCATTCATGATGCTCTTTATGTGTTCTGTTGATTGGGAACGGCCTGACTTCCTTTTTTCTGCAGCAGCATCACAGAGCTCTGGACAACATAAGCCTCCCGTCTCTTCATACAGACAGTGATGATATTCAGAGCATCATCCACAGGATCAAATCTGCAGAAATAGCTCATCTTCTGCATAATAAGTATCCTGAGAGGGTGAGTGTGAGGTGAAGCTCACCAGAGGGCAACAATACTGAATATACGGACAGTCTGTGTTTGACTCATTGTTATTTCTCTCGTGTCTTCTCACACGCAGGATTCTGCTCCTGTCGACACGCAGGAGAGGCCTCATCCTCACCAGCTGCAACAGGCAAGCATCAAGAAGCAGCTTGTCAATGTGTATGTGTTTTTACCTCCCTTTCTCCTGTTATGGTAACAGACTGGATTTGGTTGATGTTAGTATCTTCTCTGAGAAGCGACCTTCTGCTAATAAAATGGGTGTCTGGTTTTGACAGTGTATTTAAAGGCACTTCCGTTAAGCGACACACAGGCACAGTGTGTTAGACCCTATCGGGCAAAGTGAATTTTTAGTGCCCCTTGGTAACTACACACATAACAGTGTGTAGAGGAGATGTTTATAAAGCCGTGGTGGTGCTTTCAGGCTGCAGGAGCTCGAGCTGCAGAAGCGTATGTGGGAGGAGAAAGGGGAGAAGGTGGAGGAGAGGCTGAGAGCTCAGGAGAAGGAGAAGGAGCAAAAGCCAAGCCAGGCTGGGAAGCAGACGGTGGCCGTTGTTAAGTGGTGGAAAGCCCTGAGTGTGGTGGGGGCAAAGCCCCGGACAAAAGAAACCCACCCGACTCAGGAGCTCTCCGAGAGATCCAAGCTCCAGCACGCAGAGCAGACGATCACTGATATGAGGGAGCAAGTCAGCCACCTGCAAGCTGCTCTCAAATCTGCACAGGAGTGTGTAACCGAGCAAAACAGCAGCAGTAGAGTTCTTGTTGTGCACAAGGAAACCAACACTGAGAGAGAGGAAGCAGACAGAGGTGGGGAGAAGCTGGTGAAGGAACAGAGGGATGCAGAGGTGGCTACAGACCCCGTGCAGATCACAGATGACGGAGCCTCAGAGGAGGAGCAAACCAAGCTTCAGGTGACTGCAGACGGACTTCTGGTGACCCTCAGGAGGATGGAGGCCATGGTCAACAATGCTCTGGAGACCGCTAAGCTGGTGAAAGAGAGCGAGCAGAGAGTGAGCCAGGTCAGAGTGAGGATGGAGAGCATCACTCAGAGGGTGGAGGTGGCGCTGGGACGAGCCGCAGACACCGACAAGCAGCTGAGATGTCTAGAGGCCCAGAACACAGAGAACGCTCCCATTCAGGTTGGTCTGTGGTCACAATGTGTTTACATTAGTATCAGTAAAAGCTAAATTAACTTGATCTGAAAAATCTGTTTTATACCTTCATCCGACTAATAATGATTTAATTAATTTATAGCTACAAATTGCAAATTTGTCAAAAACAAATGTTCAGTCTGTACAACATACACGCTCCATGGTAAGAAGATAATGTTAGATAATGCCTAGTGATTCTTGCTTATTGTTGATTGTCGTGAGGACTAATATTCTCATGTTGAGCTGATAACACAATATTAACAATATTAAAGTTATAAAGTTCAGATTGTGAATTTACATGCAGTCTTCTAAGAAAACCTGTGTATGTCCACAGATTGCAAATGTATACAAACACATTCTTTAAATACAGATTTGATTCATTTGATCATTCAGTTATTAATAATGCACTTTGGAATATAAAAGGAGTTTGCATAAAAAAAGTGTAATAAATACAGATGTGTATTGCTGCTGCAACAGGAAAAGAAAAGCAGATCTCCTTTTCCTTATTAGACAGTTTCATTTAAATCAGTTTTCGATGCCACGACAGCTTCCAATATTCAGTATTTCAGAACAACAAAGAAATATGACGATATGCTCCAGAATTAGAATATAATAACCTTTCCATGACCCCGTTAGGTCCAACTGAAGACTCCATGTGGGGGTCCCGTCCCCCAGGTTGGGAACCACAGTTGTAAAGAATGTGCAAATATTTATGTCCAGTCATAACACTGAGGAGCAATGCATGTGTGCATGTGTATTTGCCATAATGTTGGGACATATCAACAATTTTCCAGAAATATTTGGATTATAATCTCCTTTGCTGTGACTCTTTAAACAATTAACACACTTTTGTATACTCATGCAGTAAAAGTGGTTTATTTTTTCTACACCACATAACTCCTTTTTCTTGCACGCACAATTAAACGCAAAAGAGCTGTTCTGCTTTCTTTCTGAACGTCCAATATGGGAAGCAGGTTGGAATTTGTTCTCAATTTTCTGAAGCTGCCAGGTCCCTCACTGTCAGCGGGTCCAGACGTGGCGAGCTTCAGGACGGAATCTGATACGGAGGCCAGAGACAGAGAAGAGAGTCCTCCTTCATCTCCTGTGTTCCAGGAAGTCAATGAGCCCCCGCAGCTTCCCGTGGATGGTATGATTGCTGCATTACACTAACACAGCTTCAGGGGTTACAGGGAGAGATGTTGTAGCGAACCCTAGATGTAAAAAATACATAGTGTGTAATACTTTAATATCAATATTTATCATTTTGAGTTACTTTTATTTGGTTGAATTTGGTTAATTTAAAGTAGAGTTCAGATTGGATTCAGATTAAAGGAAGGACGTACTTTCATTACAGTCTTTGCATTACACAAATACAGCTTCAGGGGTTACAGACCGCAAGACATATTAATGGCTATGGCTGATCCCTGAGGGCGTCTCGATATAGATGCAGCAGTTATTTAAATTGCAAACAACAGCTTGTACAATGAGGAGGAAGAAGGAATACACTCTCTGTCACAGGCCATCAGGAACGTTAGGGCAGATCTCAATAATTTATTTTATGTAAACATAAGCAGGGACGGTAAATCACTTCCAGAATGTTTGGCTAACTCCTTGTTTTTGTGCGTATAGTTCAGTGCATTGTACCTTTATGTCTGAATTGTTTTCAGATCTTTTAGGCCTGTTTATTTAAAGACAAAATCAAATCCTCATATATAAATTCTTTATACAAATCGACAAACATCTCAAATGGAAAGCAGAGTTAAATTTGTCCTCAATATTTTAAAACTTCCAGGTCCCAAACTGTCATCAAGAACAGTTTCACTCTCCTTAAACACAAAGCTGCAGCCTGACAACAACATCTATCCTCTAGAGATCACTGTTTAACACTTTATATCTTGTTTGCTTGCAAAGGTCCGCTGCTTTGAGCCAATAGATATTCTGGTACATTAAAGGTGTTTGCACATATTCAACAGACACGATATGATATGTGTTAATTGGTGAGGTAAAGTTGATGATAGGTGAATATTGTTACCTTCCAGCTGTTCCAATTGTTACCTTCACTTCTGATCATGTTGCTCAGGTTTTTGGTGGAATAGATGGTCACTTTCCTCCAACACTTCAGGAAGGTTTATGGCAAATATTTCAAAAACTCTCCTTCCCCAAGAGACGGATATAATGGCTCAGAAAGCCGAGTCATATGTAGTTAATTGTTTATTTGTGATGTTTGTTGAGCTGGCTGAGGCGGCATGGGTGGCCTCAGATTGACAAACGATGTTCTAGAAGAGGAGACTCTATGTCTGCTTGTTTGTTTATCTTATAGCTTTATGTCTAAAGTTGAGATTGTCCCATGCATAGATGTAATATATGAAGCCCATCATCTATGTTTGTGTGGGCTTGTTTTGCTGACCAAATGAAGCTGCAACAAAAGTATAAGACGCTGAAGTTGGATGACCCGTAACGTTAAGTTCAATTATGTTGGATGAGCCGATGAGCTCCTCATCATGCAGTTTAATGTCTGAGCCAAACGTTGATGATAGTGTACAAAAATACAACATAAACCGACATCATAAACCACATGGGATTATCTAGAAGGGACCAAAGATGTCTGCCAAGGAAAATGTAAAAATATTGGAACAGTTAAATGGATCTGCCTCATTATTCATGGGTTCATCCTTGCTGCAACTTCTCACCAAGTTTAGTGAAAATGATCCTGTTCATTTTTGTGTAATCCTGCTCAGAGACAGACAAACAAAAGGCACTAAAAACATAACCGTTATCAGATGCTGTTTTGTTCTCAATGCTGTTTAGACGACTGACAGTCACTGTGCCTCCATTGAGGTTTTTAAAGCTGTTTAAAATCCCTCTTTTTTCCCCCTTTTACACAAAGAGGACTAATATGGGATATTAAAACAACTTTTGCATATTGCTATTTCATTACATAAAACATGTTACAGAGAACAAGACACAGTGGGGTTGTTTAGTGCTGATGAAGGAGATCAATTGTACTTAATTTAAGCAATTTAGGAAAGTGGTTGGTTTCCAATGGTGGTGGTGATGGTGACTACTATGAGCTGTAGCCACTGTTTGATGTGGAGTCTGTAAGCTGGAAAACCTGCTGGATTAATGTGTGGTGAGATAAAAAAAAAAGAAGGTCCCATTGAGTTCTATGTAAAAGAAAATATTGAGGCAAAATTAGGTTAAATAAGGACATAAGTGTGGATTTAAAGCAGCTAACAATACATTCCAACGTTCTTGCTCAGGTCGGGCTTGATGCACGCTGCCTCTGGTATTTGTTCTCCACTTCTTTTCTTCAAGTTTATCCAAATGAAATATTGCATCCGTCACATAGTCCACAAAATACAGGAAGTGATGTTACCCACTACACAACCAAAATACACTGAGGTGCTGGTCTTGCAACATAAATGTTGTCTAGGGTTTACTTCCTCTTTAATGATGTCATATTGCTGTTCAGCTCTGATGGTGCGCCACATAATCTCTGTGAATTACTGGTGCTTAGCCTTTGCCTGGTATAACAATCTAACCAACCTTCTCCTGAGAGCACCTAAATCAGATGACACAATAGCCTTTACTCAGGCCAGGAGCCTTCAACCAGCGGAAGTGCTCATGCACTTGTGATCGTTGCCAGGTTATTGTTGCCCCTGGTAGTAGCGACGGAGGGGGAGGGAGTACTTGCTGAAACAAGAGTTGCAGTAGTTCTACCATCAGACGATGATCCCCCTGCCAACATCAACCTCAGGACAGAAACCCAAACTCTAACCCTCAATTAATTTAATTTCTCTCTATTTGCTTTTTGTCTGTTTCAATTTCCCATAGTTTGTCTCTCACGCTTGCTTTTGCAACTGCCTCATGACATTTGCATGGCACATGATTTCCTGTTCCATGCAAATCAACTGTTCTCTGTTTGTCCATCAACAGGTGGCACAGGACGAGGGAGCTGCGACAAGGTGAGACCACCTCCTGCTCCGTTTCTGGCATTAAGAATTTCATTTCTGTACATAGAAGCAGACCTGCATGTTTGTTACAGAATGTTTTGTGTGCTTTCTGTTGAGCTGACTTATGTAGAGGTATTAGTGTTTTAGTGCTTAGAGTACTAGTGCAAGTTCCTTTTTTAGATGCTCTACTTAAAGGTGTAATATGCAGCATTTCAGTATTAAAATATCATCCTTTACTTGGTTGTTCGGTGTTCTCCGACCACATTGGTGAGAAGTTCTGCCACTTTGGTAGGAAGTTAACTATCTGCTAGTTATGACCTGGAAGTTCATGTCATTACACAAAAGTAATCCTCCCACAACGTAGAGACCTCAGATTCATCAGTGACAATAGAGGCTGTTTAAAAATGAATGCGAGAGAACCCTGGATGTAAAAAATATATAGTGTGAATATATTTAATATACATTTGTTTATAATTTTGAGTTACGTCTGATTTGGTTGAATTTGGTTAATTTAATGTAAAAAGTTCTAATTGGATTCAGATTATAAGAAGGATCTACTTTATGTATCTGATTATACTTCTAATTTAGCCTGTGTAAAAATTAGAAAAAGCTTTTTTTAGGCGCAATTAAATCCACACACATACAAACACACACACACACAGACACACACACACAACAAATCTTTCTGTACCTTAGTGAGACAAAAAAGATTTTGTTGAAATGAAAGAAAACATCTGACTCTTTTGCACAAATTGGCAATTGATAAGCAATTTTCTTCAGTGATGATTATCAGGTCACTTCACACCGTGTTGCCTTAATTTGTTATGAACATCAGCTGTGTTCAATGTGACTCCCCCCCCCCCCCCCCCCCCCCCCCCCCCCCCCC
>CAAKHC010000956.1:5144-19510 GCA_901007825.1 Macroramphosus scolopax
GGCTACAACGTGAGTAGGGCGGACCATCGCCAATGCGGAAACGGATGATCCACACTGCAAGTTAGCGATCCAAAGGCACAATGCTTATTTAAATCAATTAATTCTAATAATATGTGGTTTACTGTCGTGTACGGGTTAGTAATTTACAATTCGATATTTTAAATTGCTTTAAAATAGAAAACAGTCCACTGAGCAGTAGAAAGGAGGCTCGACGGCCGGATATCAGACAATTAAGTTAAACCGTTTGGAGAGAACGCAGTGGTCGGGACACATGAAATTATTACAACGCAAATACCGTTTGCATTAAGCATTTAGGGCATGTACATCGGATTTACCTGACTGCTTCCAATTCTTCTTGCTTGAGATGACGTGAGAGACGATTCGGTACCGGCGGATACTGTTGATGCGTTCAAAGTCTGCTCGGAAACTCCCCCAGTCTGTATTTAAAACCCTGATATGTATACCTAGGCTACGAGGTGTGACAGTGAGCCCCAAAACTTTTCCAATAACATTTGCTCAGCTTTTTTGATTTTTTTAAACGGATATTTTCAGGCTCAATAACTTCAGTAACATGTTTTTAAATGACGTTTCCAAAAAAAACAGCCCTTTGAAATATTCAACATTCAATAACTATTACCTACTGGCACGGTACCGTTAATGTAAAAAAAGAAAATCCACTATGTAGTCTTTATGTTCATCCAAATTTCCCATTATGTTGAAGGCAGCATGAAACTCATCTGACTTCATCGTCACACAATGTGATGCTTTCAGGGCACTACCATATATGGGAATTTGGAAGAAAGAGATGTCATGTGTTTCTATTGTGCTTCAACAAACAAGTTATCTTTTCTAGTGTTCCAGGAATGCTAAAATGCCACTTAGGAATGGCCCAATGGCTTTTAATACCAGGATATACAAGACATTGCGATGCAAAAATGCAGGGATGTGGTTCATGTGATTTAGAAACAATTTTGCAATAACATATGCTACACTTCAACTTTAAAATGTCACACTACCCTCTACATTTCATGTAAAGTATGTGTAAGTTAAGTCTCAAAGTCCCTCGAGCAGTACGGCTCCTCTATTCATTTTATATACAAATTATTACTCAAGTATAAACCAAAAGGACAAGGAGCATCCCTTCTTTGAAATCCTCAACAATGCACATATTGGACAGGAGGTAAAGTGGCATAACTGAACCCCTCATTGCTACTGATGAGCACGTTGGCACCTCCCATGGCAGCCTCCGCCATCATTGTATGACTGTATGAATTTGAATGGGTGATTGAAACGTAACTGTTATGTGCTCTACCATTGTGGTAGAGGTGTTTCCATCTAAATGCTTCGCATTTATCATATGAAAGGTTCAATATCTTCCAGGCTACCCTCTTTATTGTCTCGATTCTCATCCAACAGTTCTCTTGCCTGATACGATTCGAGCAGCTTTTATTTTGAAATCCTTCATCCGGGTCTCTGCAGGCCGAGCTGACCGGGACTGTAGCCTGGTGACATCACAAGACGTTAAACTCGACAAAACTCACCCGCGAGGAGACCGGATGTTTCTAGAGTTGTTCTTCAAAACTAGAGCGTAACTTTGTTTATATAAAGGAACATAGTATTTATTAGTAACATGCTCCAAGTGATTTGTCTTAACAGATTACTTCATATAGTAAGCAAGTACAGTACTCGATTTAGAATAGTTCATCTTGTAAGCAGTTTGAATTAACCATCTAACATTTTGAGGGACATGATTGATGATTGGATGAATAGGTTTTCAGAGAGATACATTTCCATAAAACGTTGTAATGTTAAAACAAAGAAGCTTAAAAAGGTGGAAATTATAAGTTGATGCACTACGTTAATATTTTGACCATCACCTAAGTTTCAATCATCATTACAAATTGCGCTTTCAATAAGGTAAAAGTGAATATATTTAAGAGGTTGAACTGTATAGCTTTTTACTCAAGTAACTAAAAAAACTATTAATGTACATTCCGTGCTCAATAAATTCATAGTGGGGTCGGCAGTAGCAGTTTTCATACAAGTTATATTTTCCATATGGCTGTATGTTGCATTTCATTTTGTAGTAGATAATTTGTACATGCTACGTTGAATACCTTGCATTCACACTTTAGACATGGAGGATGATGGCCTGTTGTGTATAGTATTGTACGGAAACATCTTGAAACAGTGACAGCATGGCATTTCTGCACCCTGACCTCTTCATATCCTACCTCACTACAGTTTTACTCTTAAAATGTTTTCTATTTAATATTGTATTCATTCTGTTTAATTGTTTATATAGTGTTACAACTCTATGCACACATCTGTCATAGTATATCCTATGTAAATAATACTTTCATCCACACCTAGTGTAGTTACTGTTATAGTGTATAATCATATACATATATATATTTTTACTGTTAATATAATTCTCATGCTGTATTTATGCTGTATTTTTGCACATATTATGCTGTATTTTTGCACATACTTCACTGGCAATACTTGCACTATTTGTTCACGTCCATAGTGTACATTTGCACATACTCTGCACTTTACTGTTATTTTGCACTTCTGGATGGATACTAACTGCATTTCGTTGTCTCTGTACAATGACAATAAAGTTGAATCTCATCTCTCATCTCAAGTGTCAAAACGTAAAGTGAGCGTCATTGGTTGTTTTATTTCGAAGGATGCTACCGGAAGTGGTCTTTTACCTGAGTGGCTTGACAGCTCTGGTAGGAATGGCGGCTATGAACGCCAGAGGAAGGAACCCAAAGACCCTGAAACTTTACTTCTAACGGCCCCGCAGAGGAATTTGACTCTGTCGAAAAGCAGAAACACCTGCCCATTGTGGATTAAAAGGAAGAAGACGTCTTGTAGCGTTGGATACAAAAGGTCGACTCGCTAGTTAGCTTGTCGTTAGTGCCACTGACTTTGATTCAAGGTAGCTGTTAGCTCGTCGTACTACTAGCCAGCTGTTGGCTGCTTGGCTTGACTGGCCCAACAAGTTAACTAAGTGATTAACAGTATTAAATCATACATTATTTATCGTTGGATTTTGATCAGCTCTCTGTCGGTAGGTAATATTTAGAACTTTTACAGAGAGTGGGTTCATACGAAACCAATTCGACATTATTGCTGCTAACCTTAACGTTAGCTCCAACGCTAGCTAAGTTGGGATCCTGAAGTATCGCCCATTTTCGGATCCTGCCCCTGCCACTGGCTCAGGGCTAATCAACAGCCAACCGGTCGGGTTTAAATGTGCGATTGCTACTACAATGGAAAGTCTAACGTTAAGTGATGTCGAGCAGAAGTATTACTCTGATTTGTTCGTTTACTGCGACACGGACAACACCAAAAAAGTGGCTTCCTATGGGAGAGTTCTTGACCTTTTCCGGGCGGCCCAGCTCCCCAGCGAAGTTGTCTTGCAGGTAAGCTACGTGTGCTGTAATAAGTAGCGTTACCAGTTTCAAAGTGTTAAGGTTGGACTGTAAGACTGGCCCTCAATGGTAGCAGGATTTATGCACATTTTACAAACTTGCACGGCTGTCAGAGATGACCTGTTAGCCTGGTTAGCAATGCTGCGCAGCAAGAGACACACCTTCTTCTGGCTAACGTTAGCTTCTATAGCCAAAGATAGTGACTAAGTTAACCTAAGTCACAACCGTATCATATTTGTGACATCTTACATGTATTTAAAAGGGTGGCGTGTCTGTTCTCCAATCATAATCTTGTTTACATGTGGTGAACTGTTGAATAATGCACACATTGTAGCAAATGATGTCCAAATCAGCCCTTTGCCTCAGCTTACTGCTCGCTCTTTTCTGTTCTTCCATATTATCAACATCGGCTGTTTGGGCCTGAGCCCATGACTGTCCATCTGCCAATGTGCTCTTTTGAAGTTATCACCTAATCTAGGTTGTCTCTTAAAACCATGGCTTTATTTTCTTAATTGGTCATTCTAATTATGTTGTTATCCCTCAAATAGATCTGCCCCATTTCAAACAATAATAGTTATAATCATGTCCTGGTCACCAGCACACATGATTCCATGCAACCCTTCCCAGATTTTTCTTTTAACGACGACTTGTCAGTAGCCTGTTAACTGACAACAGCCCTTTCTTGTGACTTCCGGGCTCTCAGCAGGCCAGTGTATGCAGTTTGTGAGTCAGCATCCCGTTCAAGGTCAATCATTGGAGCTGTGTGGTCGAAGAATTAAGCAGTGTTGTACTCCTCTACTTTCAAAATGTTTGAACACTGTGGTGGCCTGTGGGAGACATCAAGCCCGTGTCATGTTGTAACAGGCTGAGGGAAGTGACTGGTGCTTTGTGTTCACACATGCTCAGATGAAGTCCTGAGTCGGCAAAACAAGGATCAGTCAGCTATGGTGAGCTGTTGCGGCTCTAATTACAGAAGGAGTGATATTTGAAGAGTTATCCTTATTTGTTTAATGTTATATAGTTTTATTTCAACTCCCTTTAACAGGCCAATGGTTTGAGTTTGTAGATTTACTGTTTGTAGTCATAAACTTCAAGATTCATCGTCTCCCATGTGTTTATGTGTACATTTAAAAAAAATCATAACATCTGTTGCACTGCCTGATTAGCTTTATGGATAAAGCCCTCTTAGCATGATGTCAAGTAAAAGAAAATATCGGAATCAGATTTATTAGTTACCCACTTATCATTCACCAATAAACAGTAAATTAAACAGTTGTTTGTGACTGGTGTGTCACATTTGTGAACCACAGCAGGCAAACTACTTTACAGTTTTTGTCTTTATATAAAATGTCATGCGTTTACACTGCAACATATATCCACTGAGGAGAAGACAACTGTTTTCTTAAGGTTACTCTACATGTTTTATACAGGGTATGTACGGTTTAGTAAATTTTGTTTTACTTTTCCATGTCTTCTTTTGTGAGGAGTCAGTGATGCCTGATATTAGAGTGTCAGATGAATACAATTTGGTTAATTCTCACCATTTCCTTGTGTGCGGTTTTAGATCACAGAGCTATGTGGAGCCACTCGGCTGGGCCACTTTGGGCGGAGCCAGTTCTATATCGCCTTGAAGCTCATTGCCATCGCCCAGTCCGGGCTGCCTCTGAGAGTGGAAAGCCTCAACTCAGGTGAGTCCACAGTTGAATATAATTAGTCCCTTCCATCCCCTCACACAACCAGGAAAAGATTCAACCTTGATACATCCCATAACGTCGCACCGGGATCTCAGTCAAGTACCGCTATTTACGTTTGCTCAATATTTTCAGGAGGAGGCAAAGAGGAGAAAAGATTCTTGCTCAAGACTCTGAATGATGCAGTGATGAATGTGATCAGACAAAACGAGCAGAGCAGACCTGCTACACCTGCTCCTGTTTTTGTTTGTCCATGCAGCTGCATGCCAGCCATGTTTTCTCAGGAGTTTTTAAGTAGAATATTCAGGATACTTCTACTGTTAGTATTGCCAGTAATTTTCCAAAAGATATTTTCTGCTTCACAGCATGCACATTAATCCTGTTCACAACAGGATCATGGCTACATATTTTTCCTTCAGAAATACACTGCTGCAGTGAGTGGAGGCCCGGGTAGTCGCAAAAATAGAGATCTGTCACGCAGGTGGCTCCCGTAGTCCTTGTAGCAGCTTCAGTTTATCATAATGGGAGCGCTTTACTATGACAGCTGGGTCTGCCCAGTGTGTTTCAGCTGTAACGTGTGTGGCTGGTTGATTAACAGTGTAAATATAGTCTAGTCCAGGCCCCTTATGGTCTAACTGCAAAGTAGTCGTTTGCTGTTTGCCTTTGGTGCGACTTCTTGTCGTAAACGAAGATGCCAGTAATACACAGATGTTTTCCCTCAAATATTGCCACATGAAGTTGCTTAAATTATATAGAATGAATAGTATGATAGTTCAGAAAACTAAATTAAAATGTTGTGGTTAAAAACTTATTTCAACCACATGCTGGTAGCAACACGTGCATGCCCCTACTCTGGGCATTCTGGGAAATTAAGGGAAGCAATAATTGAGGAGGCAGGAAAATAGCTAAACCAAAAAAAACCTGCCTAATCGGAAAAAGCGATACCTGAATTGATTATTGGACTGTTTCAGTGTGTTGTAGAGTGATGTTGGTCTTTAAACAAGCTTTTTACATCAACCTGATCCGTTACAGCGCATGTAATCAGTCTGAAACAAATCTTTCCTCTAATACTTTGAATGGATTCCTGTCTTGTCAGTTAAGGACCTGCCGCTGCCCAGGTTTGTGGTGGGGAAGAATGAGGCAGAGGCAAGGCACGCAGCGCTCTACCAGGAGGCTGACGGTCAGGGCTTGTACCCAGCCTCTGCTGCTGCTGTCACACCCAGACCACCAGGCAGGGTTCAACAGAACAAGAAAGCTCCCCCCTCATCCACCACCCACCCTGTTCACGAGGTGGTCCAGACTCTGCCACCCAGCATAGAAACCCAGGTGTGTAAGTCGATCATCCGTATGGAGGTATTCTCTAATTTAATACTGTTGTTTTATTCTTGGATCACAAAGCCGTGTTTAAACTTGTACACAATATCATTGTTGTAAAGGTAGGACCAGCAGATATCAGAGATCTGCAGTTTGAATACGGTTGTGTTTCCTGACCCTTTTTATTGCTTCTAGTTTATACTACTCTGCTGTTGAATTGTTCAAATAACGGTACCACGCCACTCATGTAGACTTCCTCTCTGAGTCCTACCTTTCAGCATCTGTGGTGATATATTGAGGTTTTTCATCATGTGCTGCAGGACCAGATAACAACATTTGAAGTGTTTTTATTAGCCTTCACTCAGCTGCCCTGTTCAAGATTGATATCTTGTAGTTGGGAATGTGAAACTATAATAAGCCTGTAATGGCGGCTGTTCCGTGTCCTCATATTGTGTCAAATAATTATTTTTAAATAAGATTTCTTGGATGTATGAGGATGTCCATTCTCATTACATCCCCAAATTGATTCTTGTTATTTTGATATTCCGCATAAATATTTTATCCATGTTTCGATTTGGTTTCCATCTTTTAGCAGCCCGAACCGACGTCTCCGGTGGTGTCCCCTAACCAGTCTCCCCCCACCTCCCCTCCTTCCTGGAGGAAACACAAGCGGCAGCACAGTGGAGGCAACACAGAAAGACCACCGGTGGTCACTGCAGCAGGAGCTGTCTGGACACAATTCAGAGAACCACAACCAGGTGACCTCAACAGCCCAAATGACGAATAGTTGAATAACGATCAAACGTCATGAGCATCATTTGTTTTATTTGAAACCAAAAGGAAGAGGCCACATTTACAGATGTACATGTACTAATCAAATTTGATTATTGTTGTAAATAAGCGGCAGGTTTTGGTCTTTGTCTCTGAGCAGAATTAAAGTTGGAAAAAGACTTGTATCAAAAGGTCTCTTTGTAATCTTCAGGATGTTTCCTCACTCTTGTCTGTGCTTCCAGCTCCTGTGTCTGGGGATGGAATGTGGTCATCGCACTCGCCCCCTCTTCCGGGTCAGGAAAGTTGGGTCAGTTTCACAGCAGACACCCCGCCATCCAGTACACTCCCAGGAATGCACCCCTCGTCAGTACAGGTACGACAGCCTTATTCTTTCTTTACAATCTTAGTTTTAGGGCTGCCGATCACACTGATCTTCCCTAATCAATCAGTATCAGACACGGAGGACAAAGTCTCGCTCTTTGTCACACAATTATACTTCAACACTTCATTTTGTCTGATTCTTAAACTTTCTACCGTTGTCCCTTTTGTTGCTTTCAATAGGAAAGCACAACAATACGAACAGTGGCCTCGGCAGCAACGACCAATGAGATCCAGCGACAGTCCAGCGGCTACGATGATCCGTGGAAGATCACGGATGAGCAGAGACAGTATTATATCAACCAGTTCAAAACCATCCAGCCAGACCTCACAGGCTTCATACCCGGTACGACAATAAGAGAACACACACAGAAGAAAACTTTTCCGTGTGGACAAAGTCAGTTAATCATCCGTCTCTGTGTTGCAGGTTCAGCAGCAAAAGAATTCTTCACCAAATCTAAACTACCGATTTTAGAGTTGTCGCATATTTGGTGAGTCAGCATCATCGGTCAGTCACTCTCTCTTCTCTGTTGGCTTGTCCAGGAGAGATGCTGCGTGCTGTGTCGATGACCAAGTGCACATCTAATGACAATATTGACAATATTAAGTATTGAACAGGACCTATAGTGGGAACAGGGCCTTTAATTGTGAATGGACCTTCATAGATACAGACGCTCCCTCCTACATGTGCATGATGCATCATAACTAGGAAGAGCGTGTGTCGACCTTTGAAGTCTCCAAATGCAAAGTTTTTAAAAACATTCTATTTTCTGCTGCTGTTATCTGGCGTTGACGCCGGCTTGGTTGGGACTGCAGACTCACTCTCAAATGTTTGTCTTAAGGGAGCTTTCAGACTTCGATAAAGATGGAGCGCTGACCCTGGATGAATTCTGCGCAGCCTTCCACCTGGTTGTAGCCAGGAAGAATGGCTACGATCTGCCTGAGAAGCTGCCCGAGAGTTTGATGCCAAAGCTGATTGACCTGGATGACTCAGCAGGTGCGCAGCTTCACTCACTCTGTAGCTTTCTTTTATTTCCCCGACCTCGGGCCTCATAGGACCTGTATGGTAACAAGGTTGTAGTGTGGAACTGTACAACTTTAGATAAGCAGGTTTTAATATATACACAGAAACATTTTGATTCCAACCAATTCTGAACTCGGCTACATGAAAAAAAAGGAATTCCTATAACTCCAGAAGTTATGGACGATGTATCTTTTTTAGTTTTTGAGATGTATTCATTGTACTGAACGGGGTGCTCACAGCCTGAAGGCTCCAGAGCTACGGAATGGGAGACATAGTGCAGACAGGGTGGGGTGTGAGGACGGAGCACAACGAATTGATGATGCAAAAGACAAAACCTTCAGCTTTAGCAGCAAATACAATAAATGCTGCAGCTATTGTAAACAGAACCCGCACAGGGCGAGAAGGCAAAAGATAAACACCTAAATGTGAACAGCACAAATTCTTAGAATTGACCCATGCATAGGAAACCCCTTTTTTTAATGTCTCACCTCAATCAACATCCAGTTATCAGCATCCGTGTATTCATTGATTATTATTTAGCATCCAGCTTGTTTCATCTAGATAATGTTTGTCACAGCAGCAGGGCTGTTTTGCTGTAAGCTGATTAGAGATTTCTAAGAGAATAGCAACACATTTAGATTCTGTGGAGCAGAAATTGATTTAAAATGTGTCCGGGGTTTCTACTCGGGAACATTGCCAAATGAAACATAATGCCGTTTAGAGGGCAGAGCAAAATTGTTTATTCTATTACGACTGTCTGTTTTATTGCTTTATGCCCTGAAAGCAAGTAGTGTTTTCCACACAACAACGTACTCATGAGCTGCTTACAGTCTTTTGCGAGTGAGATCTCAGTGCTAATGCAGCTCCAGTAGTTGAATAAGAAACAGTGTTTTCCTTCCAGGCAGAGAATTTAAACCCGGGAAAGCTCCTCTGTCCCTCAACGTTGTGTAATCTCTCACAATGTTTCCTATTGTCTCGCTATCGTTTGCTGAGTCATTTACAAATCTGCTCCTTGTATTTAATAGTGGGGAACTCTGTAAATATACTTTAGATCCTTCATTTAACCAGAAAATCCCTTCCAGATGGGAGTTTTATTCACATTTCCCTGTAATAAGATTCCAGCCTTTGTACTTTATTTGGCTGATAGGGATGGATGTCATATTCTTATACTCATTCTGACAAAACAACTGCATCATCTATCCGATATATCATCCTGTGTTTGTGTCGACTGTATTTGCGTGCAGAGATCCCGGAGCAGACAGCTGACGTTGGATACTCGGCCTCCCCGGTGGAGGTCACCCCCAACAAGTCTCCCTCCATGCCCTCTCTCAACCAGGCCTGGCCAGAGATGAACCAGAGCAATGAGGTTCCTACATGCACACGACACACATGATAGATCCTGATAATTACACACACACACACACACACACACACACACACACACACACACACGCACACACACACACACTGTGAGCTCCGTGTGTGTTTTCTTCTGCTGTGGTTGCATTTGATTCATCTTAATTCATTTCTCAGGGTTGATTCGGTGAAAGTGCTTCATCTTTCCATCATGATTTGATTGCCACTTCATCCTCTTTGTTATTAAACATAATTACTGATAATTCAGCCCTTCTTGACTCATCTCTTGGACTGGCGGTAGCCTGCTTCTCTGTATGAACGTCAGTGATGGCGCTGTTTCCATGCCTGCTGATGATGTCTCTGGTGTCACGTCATCTGTTGATGATTGGTGACGCCACATCATGGTAGCGGCTCAGACTGATGATGCAAATGTGTGATGTCACTGCACTGGCTGACTGACATGTTTTTTTTCTCACTATCTGTCTGTCTCCTGCAGCAGTGGGAGACGTTTAGCGAGCGCTCCTCCAGCTCACAAACTCTGACCCAATTTGACTCTAACATTGCACCAGCTGACCCTGTAAGTCAATCACTTAGTATGCATGGTTTCACCATTAATGGACAGACATTAACCCTCTCTGGATCTCTCTACATCTCCTCCTCTCTCTCGTTCTCTGTCTGTCTGTGTAACTCGTTCTGTGCATGATGTTCTCTCAAAGCGCAGTCCGCTGCATCAGCAGTGTGTGTTGTGATTTGGCTGGCTTAGCTTTTATTGGGCATCATCATTTTTTTTCTACAGGGCCATCCACCTTTTAATAATGTGACACATTCTTAGACCACCTGATCAAAAATGCGGTAGTGACCAACGCAGCAGTGCAGGGTTGGACTTTTTGTTTGAATTTGCTTCTCATGCTCTCAAATTCTGGACAGAAAAGAGTAAAAATGTAATCAAGTTTGACGGTGAAGAACCTGAAAATACACTTAGTATGTTAGTATGTTAGTAATATTTTTCTTTTACCACCCAACTCAGAATCGTCGGTTGATTAAACCTCAGGTCCCACTGGTCTCTCTCTCCCTCTCTCTCTCTCCCTCTCTCTCTCCCTCAAACAACACAGCTGGTCATGCACTCAAAGCACTATGAACAGACTGAATCCTGGAACTGTGGATTCCATTATTTTTCGACACAGTGCAACAGGCTAAATAAAAGACAGAATAGACGACACATGTAGGCTACTATTGTTGAGCGAACAATACGGGGTTAAGGATGCATTGTGTGTGTGTGTGTGAGAGAGAGAGATAGAAAGAGGGAGAGAGACGGAGTTGTTTTGATGTCATTAAATAATAAAAAAAAGCACAGCATTTGAATAATTGAGCAACTGGACCTGTGGCTCAGTATAAAAACTCAGTATAACCAAACCAGGGTTCAATTTGGGTGAATGATTAATGAATGTATTTGCTCATCGGTGCAGATATAATCTTATAGAGCAGAGGTACGGCTGGGTACAGGCGTCAAAACCCTGCTTTATTTCAGTGGTATAACACAAGATGTTTTGTTTCCACCCTCTTCACACATATTCTGCATCCAAATATATTGCTCATCCAGTCTGACTGATGTCGCATCTTTAGAGCCTCGTAGTCCCGTTATTGAGATTTCAAACAGCTGGTTTATATCACATTCTACTACAATCAGAACTTTCACTACAATACTGCAACAATGTGGATATTGTGTATCTGTGCTTATGAAATGATAACCGTGAAACTGGAAATTGGTCTTCTGCTACTTGTATTAACATGAAACAAACCGTGGTTGAAGCAATCATAATTGCATTTGATCCACCGAGTCTGTTAACAGACGGAAACAAGTCCGCACAAAGTAAACCGTAATAACTAATTGCTGTGGACCGTAAATCACAGTCTCCTTTCATAAGTCAGTCTGTTTCACCTCCTGTCCTTCCTTCTGTCTGTCCTGCAGGACACAGCCATTGTCCACCCAGTTCCCATACGGATGACACCCAGTAAGATCCACATGCAGGAGATGGAGCTGAAGAGGACCGGCAGCGGTGAGAGAGCCTCATGATATACAACTAAATAATTCAACGCATCAAGCTTGAAAGACACGATTTTCCATTGATCCTTGTCTGCTTTAAATAATTAAAAAATGTTATGATATGAAGGAGAAAAATTAAAAATATGAGCAAATAAAGATAGACGAGACAACATCCTATTGGGACACTGTTGGTCTTCCTCTCATCTTGACTCAGCAGTCTACCTGTCGACTGTGTTAATAGTCGTCTTAGAGGTTGACATTTGTTGTGAGTGAACATCGTCATTAGTGTCATTACACCTAATTGGACCAGTGGTGGTGGTTTGTCTCATTTGCTGCAACTGAACATACTTTGAGCTGCAAATGCATTTTCAGTTGACATTCCGTCCTGTTTGATGACTCTAATCCTCAAACCTTCAGACCACAACCACCCGACCAGCCCACTGCTGGCCAAACCCCCAGAACTGTCGGACGAAGACAAACTACCCGCCGCCATGAAGTTTGTACCTGCCAACCCTGCAGGTGAGTAAGAGATGGTCTGATGTACAAGAGAGAAACTGTTGCATTGTGGGCTGCACATTAGTCCTTTATGGGTCAGTCTGTTGACCTGGTGCTTATATTTGCCCCCATGAAGGTGACGGTTACAGCAGCTCGGACTCTTTCACCTCAGACCAGGAGCCAATTACAAGACAAAGGTATAGTATTTCATTTTATTTGTTTATGTTGTTTATTCTCTTGCTTCTGCTGGAAGATGTTTATTCTTTTGGTAATTTCAGGTCTCAGTCGGGTACATCTCCGGAAGCTCTTAAAGTGGTAGCACCGCCCCCCCCTCCGCCTCGCCCTCACGCCTCCCACTCCCGCTCCTCCTCTCTGGACATGAACCGCACCTTCGCTGCTGCGTCCGCCACAGGACAGCCGCAGCCCTCTACGATAGCTTACCCGCCTGCTGTGCCTCCTCGACCGCTCCCAACTCAGGTGAGAGGGAAAACACAACTTGAACTCACCTTGATTTCTGTATCAATTCTGAAGGGTCGTCTTGACAGCACAGCTTCCTCTCTCATCTCCTCTCTAGACGTCAGCGCCACACACAGGACAACGTGTAGAGGCTGAGGGTGTACCGGGAGGAGGGGCCGCGCTCCCCGCCACCTCCCCTCAACAGATTCCCCAGCAGCCCAACTTCGCAGACTTCAGTCATTTTCAGGCCTTCAGTGCCTCTGAGCAGCCGTCCAGCCTGCCAGAGGTGGACAAACACAGTGATCCTGGACAGGTAGGTGGCTTCATGCCGTCTCCATTTCCAGGCAGGCTATTAGTTGTTGATGGTAAACATTTATAAATATTTATGGTTAACTTGTGAGTTTCCTTTTAAAAGCCCCCAGTTTATTTCAGATGAAAGTTCGGGCGCTGTTTTTCTTCCATTTCTCATTCAGTATTCATGATAGGCCACTGAAAATAAATCTGTCAGCATACCTGGAGGATAAAATGTGACTTTAAACAAGTCAGGTAGTCTATGTCCAACCTAACGTAAAGGCCCTGTCGGCTGTAATTGTAATACAAATGTAGTGCAGGGGATAAATGATTCACCAGATTAAGTGTTCTGCCCACCGATTCATTTTTCAAGTGTCAGTCTGGACGTCTGTGTAAAAGCAGGGTTGAGTTTGACACGTCATGTTTTTGTTTGTGTTACAGGTGGACAAGTCATCAGAGGGAGCCGGCCCTTTGAGAGCAGTCAAGAGTGATAGCCAAGCAGATGATAGAACTTCAAACACCATTAACTCTGTATGTCACCAGGTCTGAAACGTACTTTGGCAGCATTGGAAACAATTCAGCACATAAACAACAGATAGAAACTTAAACGAAGGAGCAGTTCATCTGATATTTATTAGGACAGTCAGATTAATGTTTTTCTTCCTTTCTTTTGAATTTGTTTTCTGTTCAGACCAAGGGCTCGTCTGGTCCGATAGCTCCTCCTCCTAAACCGATGCGCCGGAGGTTGAAGTCTGAGGACGAGTTGCGGCCGGAGGACGAGCAGCCCGGCCCTCAGAAATCAAACGTTATAGCCGCTGTCATGGCAACTCAGCCTTCCATCTCGAGGTAGGAAGAGCTAATTGTTAATCTTTAGTAGTTGATTTTGTTTGTCAACACGTTGGAGACGTATGTGTGTGTGCTTGTGTGTCCGCAGGTCAGTGGGAAAGGACAAAAAGGCGATTCAAGCGTCAATCAGAAGGAACAAGGAGACGAACACAGTGTTGGCACGACTTAACAGTGAACTGCAGCAACAGTTGAAGGTATACTGGTTACACAAGCAAGTGTTTTCCATTTAGTCCCCCCCTTTTTTTTAAATAAACTAA
>CAAKHC010000957.1:7860-19281 GCA_901007825.1 Macroramphosus scolopax
CGGGGTGAGGGGGCGGGGGGGGGGGGGGGGGGGGGGGGGGGGGGGGGGGGGGGGGGGGGGGGGGGGGGGGGGGGGGGGGGGGGGGGGGGGTCGGGGGACGTGGCCCACATTCCTCTGTATGTTTGAGCAACACAAACATTCCAGAGCCGAACCACCTACTGATGATCACTGTTCTAACATCAACTCATTTACATCATTTTAGTTGGGAAGTATTTTTTTTTGTCTAATTTCCAAGATGTTGTTTAATTCAAGGGTGGGGGGGGGGGGGGCAACCACAAACATATCGACATTTGATCGTCTGGTAGGACAGCAGGTATTAAATAATACAGACATTTAGAGTAAATCAAAGACGGTTCTGGTGGAACCAACGACTTGTTGACATTCTGTTGTTGCACAACGACAACACCAGTTCACCAGTTGGAGACCCCGCCCCCCTCCAGAGGTGGACCAGAGGGCGGTGGCTCGGTACCTGCCAACACAAACAAACCTGGCAAAAGGGGGAAAAACGCTTCAGGGTTCGGTTCAAATGGACTAAAACGAGACGTGTGCAGCATCATGTGTGATGCAACAACACGCTGGCAGTTCGTGTTGGTCTGATCGATCGGCCCGGCTGGGAAAAGGGAAGATAAGTGGAATACACATAACCAGTGAGATCCATTAACCTCATTTATTATTTAATATTCCATCTGCTCTTTATAGGCTGCGAGGACGGGAGAGGCGACCGCAGGACTCCATCATGTTACGTAAAGGAAACACGTTGACCTATATTCTCAGGATGAGGGAATGAGACTGGGAGGGTACACATGCTCCCTCCTCAGCCTCGCATTGGCTTCATCGGCTATCATGAATGAACCCGGCCGTCCTGATGGGGAACAATAGAAATCCAACGCTCCTGTCAATCAATCCGTCTCCTCAGAGCTGCATCTCACGTGCACACCTCTGTCATCAGCCTCCTCCAGATCCAGTTAGCTGGTGTTCTGCAGTGTGCAGCTAAGATCACTTTCCAACACATATAAAGAAGCTTAACTGGCTGCAGGAGAATAAAGTGCATTTTCTGTGCACATGCTAATCAGCTCAGCTTCATCTGATAGTGCCGAGCAGAGCGTCAAGAGTTACCAGCATGCATCTGATTAACTGTTGGCCAGGCAGGAAATTGACGGGGTAAATTGCCCTTCATTCATCTGCGAAATAGATGCTGCATTTAATATTCAGCTTAAATGAATCGCCTCAGCAGACACAGTAAACACGGGGTTGTTGACACCTTGATGCCCCGCGGACGGACTGGATCTCCGATCCTGCAGGAGCGGGGTCGGCTGAACCACCTCCGAGTGAAAACAGGAGGAGATTAATGTGATTCATCTTTTCCCAAGTGGCTTCCTCTCTTAAAGGCTTTGTGCTGCGTGGGAGGCAGAAATAATAAAAAAAAACAAAAAAACAGCAGAATTCAAACGGCGGCAATCTTCAGAGTAGTAGCGGGAAGCTCGGGCGGACTTCAGGAACATTTACACATCAAAAGAGGGGGCGTGTTAGTGTGGAGAGTATTCACGGTGGACGAGGCCATTATTCTGCCTGGAGGTCCACGTCTGCAGATACTGGAGAGTGCTGCACTACACAGGGACACAACCCAAGGTCCCGAGGAAAGAACAGGAAGCCAACAAGGTCAGTGCATTCTGAAGAATGACACCAGGAAAAGCCATTAGAGGAAACCTCGGGGCGATCGGTGGAACCGAAGAGATGCTTCAGCATGGACAGACGAGCAACAAGGTTTATTAATAAAAGTAGTAGAATGTGCCGTGTATGAAGAGAAACGTTATTTAAAGAAAGGACAACAGTGTTGAAGCTGATTTCAGTGATGTCACAGCTCCGTCCTCCCTGAAGAGCAACAGGAGCAGATCGTTGGACAACAATACTCCTGTGGGGGCTTTTCACACCACATATATATAAAGAGATGGACGACAAGAGAGTTCCCCAAAACTGAGAACAAAAGATCTCATCGTCCCCCTGGTGGCCGGTAGCAGGATAGGCCATAAGCCCCGCTCCTTTCACGTTAGCAGATGGGACTCAAAGCAAACACCTTTCCGTTAGAAATGTTTTCTGGTATTGTAGCTTGCTTAATGTTTGTGTAATTTAATGCATTAAATGAAATCTTCTTTCTTTTCCATAAGAAAGTTGAGTTACAATAACTTAACAGGAGGAATCGTGTGGAAGTGGAGCAGCGGTGTTTCTCCTCCTGAGCATCACGGAGGACGGACACGGAGAGGCAGCGACCGAACTGCTGAAGGCAAAACACGATGAGGAGAAGGTCCTGGAGAAGCAGACCGTCTCCCCGAGGACGCTGCTGATCAACCACCCGACTCTCCTGACTGATTCTGCTGCGTTCAGGATAATCCTCCCTGCTGGGGAGGAAACGTGCCCTGACCTGAATCCAAATGTGGAAGTGGAAGTTTGTTGACGTGAACACACAAACACGTCTTCAGGCTGTCAGATTGAGCAGCGCAGAGGTTCTCAGCCTCATTAACATTCTGCATCCGTCCTCCACAGGAACGTGTTCCAGGGTTCGATGCTGCTGACTTCATCACGAGGACGGACGTCTGACAGAATAATCCCTCGCTGAGCGGCGTGCTCGGCCAAAGGGTTTATTTGGTTATTTTAATTTTGTGGAAGAGACTCTAAAGGGTCACCAAGATGAAAATAAATCCAATCTCAGATTGTGTCAAATTATTTTCTGCATTTCCTGGAATTCTGTCATCGTCCTTCATCCTGACACCTCTGGGCCACCGTACAGCAGCCAATGACCACGTTCACCTGGTCTCTCAACATACTTAACTAACAAATTAAAGAACACTAGGATGCTGAATGTAGAGAAGAATTACGGTGCTCAGCATCGGGCTCGGTCGGTCCTGATGCAAAGGATGAGATGGTGCTGGAAGCTAAACGATAGCTTCATGCTGAAGGCGTCATTCATTAGCTCTGTTTGGAGACGGTGCTACTGCACGCAGAGGGTTTTTTCCAATGAATAAAAGAATAAAAAGCATCAGACTCAGAGCACAAGGTCCCTGAGTCATCATCCGATTATGAATTTAAAATCTGACTTGCTGTATAAAGTCAATTAAGACCTTTTGCACTTCAGGTCTTCATGCTTTTAATCTAAATGTGACCTATAAAACCCTGAACACTGAGTCTGGTACCCTGACACCAGGGTGACACCCTGTTGTGGACCAGCACCATCACTGACTGATCCATGTTCTAACTCCAGGATCTGCCTGGTTCCACTTCTAATGTGTCAGCAGTTCATTTTATCTCCAGCTGTTTCCTGGTTTCTTCTTCTGGAAGAAGAAGGAGGTGAGAGGAGCGAGGCATGTTGGGAGGAGGCAGAGCAGGCAGGAACAGTGGAGCATGAGGGGAAGGGAGGGAAGTGGAAGGAGAGGTGAAGAAGACGAGAGCAGGTTGTTAGTGAGTGAAAGAGGAAGGCGGGACCAGGCGAGCACAGCTGGGCTCCTGGAAGAAGCTTCACCAGATGATATGAGATGAGGTCACGCGCTGACAGGAAGCTGCTGCCGCGTGCAGAGGTACCGACAACACACCGACAGCCTGTTGTCTGATCCACCGACACGCTAACGGTGCTAACGGTGCTAACGGTGAAGATCTGTGCCGACCTACCGGAGGTCAACTCGTCCTTTAAACCTTTTTATTTACCACCACGTCACAGATTATAAACCACAATGGCAGGTTTGTATATTATGTATGCAAATGTCATCACTTTAATAAAACCTGAATGGATTACGCAGGCTAATCCGGATTAGTATTATGGGATGAAGGCCGTGTTAGAGCAGGTTACACCTCTCACAGAAAACATTACAAATGAATATTTAAATGAGTGAAAACATCTCCCATGTCTGGAGGAGTCTGTGCAGGCCGATGCTGCCACAGATCATCCGGCTGAACAACTCAACCTCCTTTCGGTTGTTTGTTTCTGTGTTAAAAGGATTTAGTGAAACGTTGAATGACACTTTATGAACAACAACATGAAGGTTGAATGTGCCTTCTTCAGCAGGTGAAATCAGGTGTGATATACGTATATATATATATATATATATATATATATATATATATATTATATTATCTATAAATGTGTGAGCTGTTTTGTTTCGTTGTCTCACTCAGCCCTCAGGCAAGGTCACGACTGAGCGTCGTCTCTAAGTCCTGCTGGTTTGATAATAACAGTAATACGACTGGAACACAGACTGTTTTCACACCTCTTCAACGCCGCCTGCAGGAGGAGAGAACCTTCAACCGAGCTCGTTCCACTGCTGATCACTGCTCTTTGAATTACAGCTGGTGTTGTGTTTAGTTTAGTTTTTTATAAGAAGTAGCAAGTTTGAACTGACGGTCACATTTTCCCTTCATGACGGAGAGACTCCTGAGTCAGGGTTTGTTTCCAGAGAAGACGTCTCCTCGTCCTTCACACGGCGCCGACAGAGTGGATCCGAAGCACTTCATCACGTGACCTTCCTGCTCTCTGAGACGCATCACTGTGATCAGTATCTGGGAATGTCTGAGACCTCGTCCTCACCATTTATAAGAACTCTGCTTCATGCGGACGTGTTAAACAGAGGAAGAGTTAGCGATGATGTCATGTCTCAATTTCAAGCTTGTTGCCAAACTGCCTGAATGACGCCGGCTTCTATTGATTTGGTTGGAACCAAAGTTACCTGGTCAACAGCGTCTGCGGGTTAGAGTCTGAAAGAGACGATGGTTTTCCAGATGTTGGGTGTTGAGGTTATCGATGAAGAGCGGAAGGAAAGGTTCTGCATCTCACAGTGAGCTCCTTCGTCGTTCATCGAGGGGACCACAGTGACGAGAGCTCCAGTAGCTGCCGAGGGGAGACGACAGCGAGCGCCTCCGGTCCTGCTAGTTGGAGCGCTTGTCGTCCTTATTGCTTCTTTGTGTGTGCAGAGAATCGACTGTTTCCCTTCGGGGAGCAGCAACATTCCTCGGCAGGCTCCGGTTTGTTGTTGCCACAGCTGCCTGATTCTTTATTATTCCACTAGTAATTAGAAGGTTGCCCATAACTGGGACCTGTCATCCACCCACAATGCCCCTTGTTGACTCTCCTCTTTGGGAAAAGGGATGGGGGGGGGACACCCAGACCCCCAGCGTCAGTCACGCTGTCTTCATGTGGCTCGGTGCATGCAGCTGTGACTGATGTTCTAACAGGACACAAGGGGACGAGTTACAGTTCATCCTGCAGGCAGGACACAAGAACACAAGGAGGTTCTCAGGGGACAACAGGGTTCAAAGACTGAGCTGCTTCTGCCTCCAACACACTCCCATCCTCATCCTCATCCTCATCGTCTGCATCATCATTCTGCACATAGCATTGTTTGTCCCTGAACTTTAAATCTATTTCACCTCAACAATCGGAGACGTCACATCTTACATTCTCTTCAGTTCTTCCAGAGTGTGTAATCACTGAGTCAAGGTGGCCGAGTGTCTGCTGGGTGACATCAACAGCATCTTTCAATGCATAATTTGAATTCCTACAAATATAGTTTCCTTGACCTTTAAAGACATTTAAAGGTCAAGAATGACGTCTCTACGTCTCCAGGACATGAAGATGATGAGCAGAAGTAACGGTCACGTGTTTGCCACACAGACTGTGTGAACATCATGAACAACACACCGACACTTCTGGAACAAGTCTGGAAAACAATCACGGTTCTGGAAAGTTCTCCTCTCGACATCCTTCTGTACAAACAGAAGTCAGCAAACGCCCCCACGACGACTGTAACGTCACTCAGAGCAGCTGTCAATCATGATGTCACTTCCCCTTTTTATAGCAACACATAACCGATGTGACAGATTAAGATACGAACCACCTAAAATGACAGACACCATCCGACATGTACTTTGTGTTTTTAGTCCCATCCGCTAGCATAGAGGGGGCGGGGCTTATGAGACATACTGCAAGCAGCCCCCCCAGGCCGATCCAGATGTTTTGGTGAACCATCAGTTTATTTTTGTGTGTTTTCTCCAACAACCCCTCCCAGCAGATCATCATGTGTGTGTGTTTGGATCAGTTGGTTGTGTTATTAGACTATTAGAGGCACGAGTGCAACAAACATTAATCATATGTGTGTGTGTGCACCGCAGTCATATTACGTGTGCTAATTTCTACAGAGTGCAACAGCTCGTAACACACCACTAATCCAATAAGGACTATTACTTAGGCTCTAAATAATTGGACATCAATGGACCAGAAAAACCCTGATCTCAGGCAATAAGGTAATGGAGGGTAATTAGACTGTGTCCAAAGAAAAAAAGGGCTCATTTACAATATATATTCACTTTATCATCATAACACAGTGGCTCTGAGCTCATGTATCTGCTGTCTCAGCCTCTCAGACCGACCCGTCTCATTAAATCTATCGATTCCTCCACAGCTCCCTGTGTCGCGTGTGTCTCAGGAAGCTGCACACGTCTGCAGGACCACCGCTTGACCTTTCATCACACCACCTCGCTGTTTTAAACACATCTGAGCACGTACGGAGCAACGAGACAACGCTGGGAGGGACAGTCGATGTTGGGGCTCAACATCAGGAGCTTCGGTACAAAGAGGAATGATGAACGGTCCGATTGATTCCCTCATTTATTGAAGCTCAGCGGCCCAACGAGAGAAGAATCCCGTTCTTCCAACATGCAGACTGCTACAACAGGTCCACCGGGTCGTTGTCTCCACAGGTTGGCCCCCCCCCACGCCAAAGTGTGCTGGATAAAGACCATGGCAGCACCCCGGCGTTACACGTGAAGCCAATTCACATCACAGAATCAGAAATAAACAAAAATGTCATGTTGCTGCTGCAGAGTCATCTGATGCAGGAGTGAAGGCACATCCACACTGAAGAAGCCAGATGTTGGTGGATGCTGTTCAGTGTTAAAGGGGTATTAAAGTAATCCATAAGTGGTGGATTTGATTGGTCTTAATGAGCCAACCATTCTTGCAGTGTGTATTAATGTTTGTGAGAGACAGTTCAGATCTCTCCCCGTCACCTGACCCCCATCCTGGAGCAAGAAAATACATTTTTCATCAACTATTTATGTGCAACAAGCCTGAGGTCCATTATACAGTATTTTCCTCTCCTATAAAACAAAGAAACTGCTGCGAGTGCTAATCACCAGATTTAGCGTATTCGTTAACGTTATCTGATTGCAGGCTGGCGCTCGGCCAGCTCTCCAAACAGCCCTCCAGGCATTTCTAGTCATCTGCTAACTGCAGCCAGTCATCCCCAAAATGTTCCACTATAGGACTCCTGAGAGACTCCAGGGAGTCCCCGAGGGACATCATGAATAACTCCGCTGCCTCCCTATTTCATTTCCTAAATGGCGTTACACAGAGAGAGCAGAGGAACGATGCAGCAGGGTTACACTCTCCCATCATTGGTACAATCATACGTGTGGTTGTGATTCTTGGACAACAAAAACCCTCCATGAGAGTCTAGAAGACACAGAAGACGGAGAGCCGGCTGTCCCACAAAGGTGCAACACTTCAACCTGGCAGCTGTTTCCCTCCTTAAGTTGTTGAGCTACGACGTCGAACCAATAGAGAATCTAACTAGATGAACCAAATAATCAATTCAGGCAGGGAGAAGAAAAACTCCCACATATTTTTGTTTTGCATGAGATTCACAAAACAAACCCAACACGAGGTTCATGAAGTGAACCACTAAAATAGAAGCTGACACCAGAGGGTCCATTTAATGGGGGACTATCTTTTCTTTTCTTTCTCATTGGTCAATTTATTAGGTACACCTAGATGCTTGGATGCGGTATAGTACAACAACCCCACTGGAGATGCACCGATGTGGAATTCTTGGCCAATATCTATGTTTCAAATAATGAGTCCGATAATAAATGCCGAAACTGATACTTTTTATTTGTTTTTATTTGTTCTCTCTTCATTTCAGAATAAATGTTCAAGGAGGTTCTAAAGTATTACACCTGCTTCTCTTATATTACTGCCAGGCTGCAGGGAGGTAACATGCAGATGAATCATAGAGATTCAATTCATGGTTGTACTGGTTTATATCGTATGTAAACCCAGAAGAAGATCAATGCAACAGCACCACAAACATGCAAACATACAACAGGTGAATTTCGGACTGAATCCTTGTAGGTAAATAGGATGTGTGCTCCTGTGCAGGTTACTTACTCGGAGTTACTTTCGGAGCGCTGTCACCTCCATCACATCACACCACATCACATCAGGGTGGAGAAGAAGCAGGTTCAACCCTCGCTGCTCTTCAGATGCTGGAAGCTTTTTATTTCACTTACACACTCACATCGATATAAGCTGGACACAAACTAGAAGACGCCGCAGACGTCCATGAATCCTCCGTCCTGTCCTCGTGCTGCTTGGAAGGATTTTCCCGGACACGCACGACCTCTTTTCTTTGCGGCTTTCTCCTTGGGAACTGTGCTGCCTTCAAGTGCTGCTCGTAAAAATAATAACCCATTTCATGTTGAAGTCTCTCTTCATCTTATCCCTATATTATGCTTATTTATTGATGATTGAACCATTTTCAATAAAGCAGACGAACTACTTTGGAAGAGAATAAAGAAAGAACAGAGGGAAACTGAAAGTATTTAGCCAGTTTACACATTACATATTCAGAGTATGGACAACATCAGACCGCCAGGTAAAAATAAAGCCTGTTAGGAGCTGGTTATTGCACCAGACAGGAGGGGATCTATGAAATTTGAAACTATGGCCAAGAAATTTGTTTCTGATTTAATTTTGACGGAATATAAACAACCAACCAACATGTATTTTTATAAAAGGTGAATTGAAATAGGCCTGGATGGATGAGCTGCATCGTTACGCCTACAACAAGCCTCCTTAGCTCTCAACTACAGTAGTTGTCCAAAGAGAAAAAAGGACCTACAACAGATCATCACACTGACTCAGCTGCCATGTTTGTAGTCTAATAAACAGCTTATGTAAAGTACAGATGTTTGCAGCATGTGAACAATTGTTGCGTGCATGGATTACCCACAGATTACTCAGAACCCGTCAAAAAGGTCATTGAACGGTCTATTAGCATAATACATGTTTGTAAATAGAAATGTGGTATTAAATCTACTATACTACAGTGACTACTACAAGGACACTGCTGATATCTTAAGGGTTCATGTGTCCTTTTTCCTTCTACAAGTGAAGGCAGCACTATCCACAGGACAAACGCTCTCCCTCTGCCTCTGATTGGCCCAGATGAAAGAAAGCTGGCTGTGGCCACACTCAGCCCATATGTCCTTGTCCCCCTCCTCGACCCCCCTGAAGACTGAAAAGGCGGCGAGATGATGATGTCGTTCTCTCCATCATTCAGCTGTAGTCGAGACTGAGACTGATGAGCGCAGTCCGACAGCTTTTTCTCTTATTGATACTAAAATATACCTGCAATGTAATTATACAACAAATGATACATCTGTCAGAAACATCTGATTATATTCTATTTATTACATTAATTATTGATTTACACTTTAATGTGCTTTGACCAGAGTTGGACAAAGTACTGAGTGTCTGCACGTACGTACTATAAATTTCATCCCAGAATTTACAAATTGATATTTAAGTACAAAAAAACTTTTAATTTCAAATATTCATATTTCTTCATTACACTCGCAGTTTTTGATTATCCAGTAATATTCAGTAATACTTTGGACATCATATACTGGTGGAGTAGGAATCAGGAGCGGTTGGTGTTTATTTGTGAAAGTGATGATTCCGCTTGCATTACGCTAACATATACAGTCAGAAACATCAGTGGGGGATGTGGATGTCTTTAGCAGTCTCCACAAGAAGTACTGTGGACAAATGCGTCTGTTCTAACCGGCCTGAGTGTGTAGACATGAGGTGGTGGTGCTCAGGGGAGGTGCATTCTCATTCTCTCTCTATTGGCCAGAGGGATGCCAGAGTAAACAGAGGTTGTCAGTACATTCGTTGTAGAGCATCTTCTTGACAGAATACAGTCCACTGCAGCCTGCAGACCTGAAACTCAGCTGAGATTTGAGTCACACAAAACAGGATCTTACGTGTGACTACAACGTTTGACTTTAATTGTCACTCAGCATTCTGTACAGAAGAAACACTTTAAACCAACTTGCAATTATGAACATGTGTGATTTGACTTGAAAAAGTAAGTGTGCAGACTTCCACCCCTGCAGGTCGGACCACTACCTCTCACCACTGCTCCCAACCTACCGCTGACTGTTGTGGCTTCAACTTGTGGATAGTTGCCTGGGAACCTTACCGCCCACGATCCAGGGGCAACCCCACAGCAACTGATACAACCAGGGGACAGCGAACTGTTTACCTCCCTGCATGGAAACAGCTCCTGCTGGTTTCCTCTCACATGGGAGACAGACTCAGTGAAACGGGACTCTCGTCCGTCTGCAATCTATCTCAGTCATTGTTCCAACATAGCATTGTCAGCTTGGAAATGGACTTCTGATGCACCCAAATATAGAAATACAAGACAGTAAAATGTAATAAATTTAATCTGATTCCCTATAAACTAGAGGTCAAATGTCACATTGCTGGCTGAGCCCCACTTGTGGTTCAATAACGGTTCCTATTTCATCAGATTACATCTCTTGGTCCTGCTCTCATCCATCGCCACCTCATCTTCCTCACCAGAGACTTTCAATACTCCTGTACTGATGATAATAAGACATGTGTTGTGGTAAACCGGTGATAATGCGCTCTGGTAATCTCGACATCCCCACTTGTCTGCGATGTTGATCCTTTAACGTTTGAAGGCAGCAGATGGCCTCAGTCATAGGGTTAGGGTTAGGGTTAGGGTTAGGGTTAGGGTTAGGGAATAGGGGTTAGGGAATAGGGGTTAGGGTTAGGGTTAGGGTTAGGGGAATAGGGACTTCGTAGACCTCCGCCCCATGGGGCGGATATTTTAAATCATGATCTGAAGGTCGTAGAGGAAAATGAAGAACACCAAACTGGGGTGTAATCCAAAGGGGAGTGGATTGGTGCAGAATTTAAGTTTCCCCGCCCCTTCCTGTGGACACCACGCCCCTTTTTTGACTTATGGGTTAGGGTTAGGGTTAGGGTTAGGGTTAGGGTTAGGGTTAGGGTAATAGGGACTTTTTAGACCTTCGGTCGTTCGACCGAAGACAATTAAGCATGATTTGAAGGTCTTACAGGTCGTAGAGGAGAATGAAAAACACCAAACAGGGGTAGAATCCAAAGGGGAGTTGATTGGTGCAGAATTCAAGTGTCCCCGCCCCTTCCTGTGGACACCACGCCCCCTTTTTTTTTCCCATTGAAACCCATGTTAAAAAAAAAGTGCCCGAAACGCTCCGAAACTTTTTCTACCCCCCCTAAGTCGACCCTTGCGAACCTGCGTACAG